>JAWZTD010022739.1:0-17709 GCA_035221335.1 Echites panduratus
CTTTAGTCCAAAAATGTTGACTTTGTTTTGAATAGGAATGAAGACTTGAAATGTATGGAATTTGATTTATCATTATATGCTTATATATATTTGTTCAGATTTCTTATGGATTCTTTTTGCTTCCATTAAACCATCAATCAAAATCATACAAGTTATTAAGCTGATTATATGTGTTTGCTTGTTGGGTTGGTGTGAGAATCCTACTTCATTGGCTTTACTTGGATTGAGTGAACGTGTTTTGCATGATTGACGAAATTGAATATGTGCTTTACTTGTCGAAATTACAAACAACCTCCAACTAACAATTAATTGATTGGAATCTGAATCCATATGGCCAACGTCTCAGCCAGCCAGCTAGGATTCATTAGATACTTTGTAAAAAAGTAATGAACCAACCGGTAGTACAAGTTTCAAGTGTCGGTCTCTGTGCGATATCTTCGGCAGACATTTTTACAAAGTCTGATTTTGCTTCTGTTGTCTATTTTTTTTTAACACGATTTTCTTAGTTTTTAACATAAAACATGTAATAAACCTGTATGCATTTGTGCTTATGCAAGGCAAGTATTGAAAATGCAAATTTAGAGATTCTTTAGAATTTATTTTGATTTTTTTTTCAAGTTTTTTTTCTTATCTGAAATTAAACCGACTGATACTGTTGCACAAACAGAATGTAACTGTTTAAATTATTTTGGCATATATGATGCAAAATGTGCTCTTATTGGTCTTTAGTTTATGTAAGCAACTTTCGTTTACATTGCTCTCTCTCATTGTTTTCTTTTTTGTTTTGGTCATTCTCATAATTCTTTTATTCAATTTAATGTGACTTTGAATTATGTTTTTGTTTCGGGTGTTTTTAGAGAATTAAGAGAGAATTTGATTTAGAGTCCAACTAAAACTAAATCAAACAAAATAATACTAAACCAAAATTTGCATTCTTCCTTAAATCTGTAAGTATTTCAAGGTTGTACATGTGGATTATTTTTGGTTTAGTATTATTTTGTTTCAATACTTGGCATTTATCATCATTTATTTTGATTTATGATTAACATTTTTAATATTGTAGATTCACTCACATGTAAAATTGAAGAGCATGATAGATGAATCATTTGTTGCAAAAGGATATATAGTGTCTATGGATCCACCCAAATTAGTTGCTGGAGTCCCTTTGGGAAGGGGTTTTTGTGAAGTTCACATTGATGTTGCTATTAATGCCAAGGAACAACTAGCACGGCCAATACCGGGCTTAGAAACCATTGGAGAATCTTTAGGTGTGGGATAGCATGGCCTATCTTTCGGGTTAGTATATTGCTTTTTAAATAAAAGACTTATTATGAAAAAATATAACACTAAATTATATTTATTGTGCATTTTTCAGGTGGTTGCAGATAAGGTAGAACATTCAAGAAAAATATTATGAGAATACATGACAAAAAAATTGTTTTGGTTAAGGTAAGTAAAAGCAAAAATGTCACTTTTTGATTAAACTTATTGATGGAAGAACAATTCCATTTTAATTAAGGACGTATATAAGTGTCCTAAATATATAATTGAGGACGAATATAAATGTGCTAAATAATAAATTAAGGATGTATATAAGTGTCCTAAAATATATAATTAAGGACCTTTTTTTAATGTCTCAACAAAAAAAGGACATATATAAACTTCGTTAAATGTGATAATACATGCCCTTTTAAAATGTCTCAAAATTTAATATAAGGACTTGAATAAAGGTCCTTAAATGTCTAATAAAGGACATTTTAAAACGTCCTTAAAACTAAATTAGGACATTAATAAAGGTTGCAAATTATATTATACAAATGTTTACATTTAGAAACGTCACAAAAGTAAGTGAAATAAACGTCCTTAAAAGGGGTCTTTTGTGACTCCATTATAAAGGACCTTTTGCACAAACGTCCTTAATTTAATAAACATCTATGTACCTATTAAGGACATTTAAAAATGTCACTAAAGCCCATTTTTGTTGTAGTGGATAATGCATATCGAGTTGATCTCCAAAGTAAGTATAATGTAAGCTCTACATTTAATGTTCATGACCTTTCTC
This sequence comes from Echites panduratus, assembly GCA_035221335.1. Lineage (NCBI taxonomy): Eukaryota > Viridiplantae > Streptophyta > Magnoliopsida > Gentianales > Apocynaceae > Echites > Echites panduratus. Next base: position 2,063 of record JAWZTD010022739.1, read on the forward strand.
CTTTTGATGAAGATGATGTCTATTCGAGGACGAAACCCTTTGAGGATTTTGGGGGGGGGGGGACTGATGGAGATCAAGCTCCAAGATTACCAAATGGACCTACTACAAGGGCAAGAGCTTCTAAGATAAGGAAAGCTTTAATATCATTTATTCAGCACAAAGAAGAACTCTTTGATTTTAAAGAATTACTACAAAGATCAAGGCTTGAAGAATTCTATGAAAATAAGAAGCTTTGGAAAGTGATGATAATTGAAGGGGTTGAACACTCAAATTAGACAACAACTCAAGTTGGACAATTTGTTTCCAATCCGATTTTATTTTGTTTTCCTATTTCGTGTAGATTTTTAATTGTTTTAGTTAGTTACTTTAAGAGAGTCGTATTATGACTTGGTTAGGTTTTATTTGTTTTAGTTAATAACTACAAATAATGTCCTACTAGGATTTGGTAATGTTTAGTACAAGTTTTGGACTATAAATACATCTCTTCTTTGTAAATTTTTACATTCACTATCCAATACAAGATATTCTTTTCTCTTATGAGAGTAAATTCCTTCAAGATCAAAATTGATCTTTCGTGAGAGTTTCGCATAGAACTTCTTTGTGTTCTTGAGAGACTTTCTTAAGAGGCTTACTGCTACTTTGGTTCGGGGTGTTGGAAGGTTCTTAAAACTTGTAGATTGGGTAGAGTTATTCCATAATTCTTGGTCAATCTATTCCAAACTTAAATCGTTGACGAATTCCTAGGAATTCTATTCCGCATTGAGATGTTCTTTAGGGTTGGGCCTAGATTTGAGAAACTTCAACCTTGAGGATTCTTATCATGACCCATGATGATGAATTACAACATGGATTATGTCATAAGTAATTCTCATCTTTATGGTCATATTTAAGTCCCCCAACCTGATTTCATCATGAATTTCTATGTGAGGAATTCTATGTCTTGACCTAGTCTAATGTTATTTTTAGCCGGATAGCAATGTAGGCTTTAGTTGGACATAGTATGACTCATAGTGAGAAATGTGACTGAAAAAAGATGGGGTTTGTCCCACTCATTTCGAGTGAAATATCATTTGGGCCCTCTTGATGATTTGAACTGAAAAATGCATGGCCGTGCTCAAATGAACTAATAAAAAGTTATTAGTATCATTTGTTTAGACAGTTTAATTAGAGATCAAGAAACGAATGATTAAGTAATGTAAGGATGAATTAATCCATGCCTTATTCTTAATCTAGATATTATGTGACAAAGGGAATAAATATTGAACTTTAAAATAGGTTAAAATCAAACTATTGATTTTATTTAACTTGGGTAGTCATAATAGCTTGCTAGAGGTCTCTTAAGACTTGTGGGCTTAGTCCAGCTGCCAACGTTAAATAAACCTTCAGGGTCACCCACTAAAGCAAATAATCACGAGCTTTTAATTCATATTGAAATTATGACTTCAATTGAATTGGTGGATTTTCTTTTAATAGGATTTTAAAAGGAATTAAAATCAGGTATTGATGAGATCAATAATTTCTGAATTATTTTCGGTTCTAATTACATTTCCTGATTGTATGAAATTTGTAATATAAATATAAAAGGGGAAGAAAAGGTAGGGTTAGGGTTGGCATCCTATTTGATAGGTTAGAAGAAATCCAAGCCGTCCATCTTTCTTCCTCTTAACTATATATAGAAAAGAAAGGTCTTGCTGGGGTTATTCTTAACATACAACCTATCTTAATAGGAAGAAAACCCTAGCCATATTGTCCTCTTCTTTTCTCTAGATTTCCACCACCAATCTCTCAAGCTTCTGAATATTTGATTTAGAAAGCTTAAGGTTCTAGCAGACCGACCACGTCGTTAGATCTTGCTGTGTGGATACCGGTAGAGGGCGTTTGTGTTTCACAACATCTTGATTTGAAGAAAGTGTTGTTTCTGTTCTCCAAAAATAGATAAGGTTTGCTCTTCTTACAATTCAGCTTTACATAATATTCATGGACCCTGAATCAGGATTGTGAAAAATTTTATTTTTCTCTGCTTTTGTGTTCATAATCGCAAGAGTGGTATCAGAACTACTTGTGCATTATGTAAAACAGATTTTATGTGCTAATTGTGTAGCAAAGAATGATCTGCTCTATTTTCATATATGTCATGATTAGTCTTTATGGTTGGTTTATATATATATAGATCTGATGTATGTATAGCATAAATCTGTTATGGATAAATTGTTTAGGTTCGCATATATTTATGTATTGATCTGATGTACATATTGCATAAATCTGTTATGCATAAATTGTTACGGTTCATATATATATATATATATATATACATTTGATGTATATATTACATAAATCTGTTATGCATAAACTGTTTCACATATATATCTGATGTATATATATATAGCATAAATCTGTTATGCACAAACCTTATAGATATGTTGAATCTGTTCAAGTAAGCTAAGCATGATAACCAACTTTTATTCTGTTCAATTTGATTAAACCAAACAGTTCATATATTGATAATAAAAGTAGTTTAATATGATTACATTGTAAGCAGAAGCTGTTATGTTTTTGGTTGAAATGAAAGGGGATAGTCTAGAAATTTATTCTTCTATTGGAATTGAAAATTGTTTTCATGAGTAATGACTCTAATTCAATATGGGTTCGGATTGTCTTGGAAAATTATTTTCCTATGGTAATTTAGGCAACAACTCATTCAAAGAGTTTCAAAATTGGATTTTGTTCCTGCCGCCGCAAGCGTGATGCCCCTTGGAACCCCATTCGTGTGCCCCTTATAATTTGTTTATCGTACATTTTATGTTTTTATATGTTCATGTGTTTTAAGTGATAAAATGCATGGTGCATAGCATGGATCTACTCGTCCCTTGTATTTTATTTAATTTATGGGTTGTAAATTTAAATACGACTTAGGTGTCATTTTTCATCTTGTAAAATTGTATTTGCTTTACTAGTACAGATTTCTTTATACTATGTAATCAAGATGAAGGAGACACTCAATGCAAGATGGAGTACGTTGGCAATCAAGAAGGCAAGGGCATGAGGATGTTTTCTTACCTATATTGACCTTTGGTCTTCACTTAGCTCATGAAGATCATTATAGGATTTGGGCCATGCTATGTCACATTTAGTTTATGCTTTATATATATATATATATATAAATATATATATATATATATATGCATGTGATGCTTTGCATGGGCTTTAATTTTATTACATCTTTGCCATGCCATATAAAATTAACTAATTAAGAAAATATTAAGTCTAAAGTGTCATCCATTAAATGAACACTTGTCAAGACTAGGATTGTCAAAACATAGGTTCTGCCAAAGTAGAGTGTGTTAGATCATCTTAATATGGCAAGATGGATAATAGTGATGTCCATATGTTTATTATGGTTAGACTTAACTAGGTCATCAAAACTGTTTTAGACCATAGGCAACGTATGGGATTTATTTGTTGGGACATGAGATGTCAATCCCATTCTATATTAAAAGTTTCTATTTAATTGTGGGTGTTAAGCTAAAGCTTTCTCATAATTAAGTAGAAAAGGTAATATGATCCACTAATTTTTCAAATGTTGAAATTTTATTTTAAATTAATGGGAGATATAATTCAATCTCATCTCTTTTGCATATTTTTGTATGTAGATAATGGCTTCAACAGCTAATGCAACTACATCATTGCGATCTATACTTGGAAAAGAAAAACTAAGCTGACCTATCTTTCTAGATTGGTCTAGAAATTTGAAATAGTTCTCAAACAAGAAATTAAGCACTACATCGTGACGGTCCTATCCCTGATGCTCCTGCCAACAACACCCCTAGAGTAGAAAAAAGATGCTCATAGTAAGCATGTTAATGACTCTACGGATGTGACTTACCTCATGCTTGCTACCATGAACTTGAAGCTTCAGAAGCAATTCCAGTCTATGGAAGCATATAATATGATTTTGCATCACAATGAAATGTTCCAAGACCACGCACGTCAAGAGAGGTTCGCTATCACCAAGGCGTTAAGTTCTTGGAAGATGGGTTCTGGCACTTCTGTTAGTGCTCATGTCATTAAGATGAAGGGCTAATTCGATTTTTGTGAAAAACTTGGTACTCTAGTCAGCCAAGAGTTGGCAATTGATATGATCTTAGGATCATTACCTAAAGAATATGACCACTTTGTCATGAACTTCAATTTGCACAATATGGAGAAAACCATCACTAAATTGCATGAGATGTTAAAGTAGGCTGAGCAAAACATTGAAAAGGCAAAGCCTAATGTTTTGATGGTTAAAAAGGGACAAGGAAATCAGACCAAGAGGAAAGGCAAGCCGATGGTAAATAAGGGAAAAGGCAAGAAACAGTCTAAGCCCAAACCTAAGTTTAAGCCATCAAAACCACCTATGGAGGGAGAGATTGCTTTCATTGCCATAAACCTACTCTTTGGGATTACAAACTCTATCTAGAAGAACTTAAAACTACGAAGAATAATGAGACTGCTGCTTCAGGTATTTTTGTTATTGAAATTAATTTATTTACTGCTGCTTCATGGGTATTAGATACCGATTCTGCATCTCACATTTGTATGAATGTGCAGGGCCTATGCAGTAGTAGATCTTTGGCAAAAGGAGAAGTGGACCTAAGCTTTGGGAATGGAGCAAAAGTTGCTGCTTTAGCTATATTAACATATGAATTACTTTTTTGTATTGGGCTTGTTTTAAACTTAGACAATTGTTATTTCGTTCTTGCTATGAGTAGGAACATTATTTCAATTTCTTGTTTGGACATCGTTCGTTTGAATTTATTATTAAGAATAATATTTGTTCCATTTATAAATGAGGTATTTTCTATGGAGATGCCTTTTTGCCTATTAGATTATATCTTCTGAACCTTGATGGATCAAACAACAAGCCCGTTTATAACATTAATACAAAGAAATTTAAATCTAATGATTTAAATCAAACCTATTTTTGGCATTGTCGTTTGGGACATAAAATCCAGAATCGCATGTCTAAAATCCATCATGATGGATTATTGCATTCATTTGATTTAAAACCATATGATAAATGTGAGACATGTTTATTAGGAAAAATGACTAAAGCTCCTTTCACGGGCAAAGTTAAAGGGCTGCTGATTTATTGGGCCTAATACATATTGATGTATGTGGACCATTAAATGCACTTGCTAGAGGAGGTTATCAGTACTTCATTACTTTCACTGATGATTTCACTAGCTAAGGCTAGGTCTATATAATGAAACATAGAATTAGAATTTCAAAGAATTAAAGATAAATTCAAAGAATTTCAGAATGAAGTACAAAACCAACTTGGAAAAATTATTAAAATACTTTGATTAAATCATGGTGGTGAATACTTAAGCATACAGTTTGAGGATCATCTTAAAGCTTGTGGCATAATCTCACAATTAACTCCATCGGGAACACCACAATGGAATGGTGTATCTGAAAGGAGAAATCGAACTCTATTAGATATGGTTCTATCAATGATGAGTCAAATTGATCTTTCAATCTCCTTTTGGGGTCATGCCTTGGAAACTGCAGCTTTCGCACTTAATCGAGTTCTGTTGAAAGTCGTTCAAAAGATAACATATGAGTTATGGACTGGGAAATGGCCTAGTTTATCGTTTCTTAAGATTTGGGGTTGTGAAGCTTACATTAAGTGTTTATTACCAAATAAATAAGCTCCCAAATCAGATAAATGTCTATTTGTGGGGTATCTAATGGAAACTAAAGGATTCTATTTCTATCTCCCATCAGAAAACAAAGTGTTTGTTGCTAGTAATGTAGTCTTTCTAGAAAGGGAATTTATTTCCAAAAAGACTAGTGGGACCAAGGCACATCTCAAAGAAATTTGAGATCCACAAATAGCTACTAAACCCAGGATGGAATCTCAACCTTACTCACAAGCTATTGATGGGTCTACTCCAACATTGCAAGGCTCACGAAGGTCTGGTAGGGTAGGTCGGTTACCTAAGTGATATGGATTTCTTGTGATTGATAATCATAATGTGGAGCTCATCAATTAGGATGAACTCACTTCCTACCATGAAGCGATAAGTAGTTCTTGACTGCAAGAAATGGCTTGAAGCCATGAAAGCTGAAATGCAATCCATTTATGAGAACCAAGTATGGATCTATGTTGATCTACCAACAGGTTCAAAAACCGTTGGGTGTAAAGGGGTTTTTAAGAAGAAAACCGACATGGATGGTAATGTACATATCTATAAATCCCGACTTGTTGCTAAATTATTTAAACAAACTCATGGTATAGACAGTGATGAAACCTTTTCACCAGTTGTGATGCTTAAATCAATTAGAATTCTTGTTGCCTTAGCTGCATATTATGACTATGAAATACTTAAAATAGACGTCAAAACAACTTTTATTAATAGACACTTACTCGAGGACGTGTACATGACATAACCAAACGGTTTTGTCGATCCACTGAACTCTAATATGGATGTAAGCTTAAGAAATCCATTTATGGATTGAAGTAAGCTTCTCGTAGTTGGAATCTTTGTTTTGATGATGTAATTAGAGAATTCAGATTCAACAAAAATGAAGATGAGCCTTGTGTCTATAAGAAAGCTTGTGGGAACGTAATAGTTTTTCTAGTGCTTTATGTTGATGACATCTTGCTCATTGGAAACGATATCCCTACCTTGTAGAGTGTCGAGTCCTAGTTGGGGAATTGTTTTTCAATGAAAGAATTGGGTGAAGCAGTCTATATCCTAGGCATAAGGATCTATAGAGATAGATCTCGAAAACTAATTGGCCTAAGTCAAAGTACATATTTTGAGAAGGTACTGAAAAGGTTCAATATGCAGGATTCTAAAAGAGGATTCTTGCCATTGTCTCATGGCATTAAGCTCAGTAAATCTCAGAGTAATGTTACAAAGGATGAGCAAGAGCAAGATTCCATATGCATCTGCTATTGGATCTATCATATATGTTATGTTGTTATGTACTAGAACAGATGTTTCATATGCATTGAGCATGACAAGCAGATTTTAGTCAGAGCCTGGTGAGCCTTACTGGACTGTAGTTAAGAACATTCTTAAGTACTTCAGAAGAACAAAAGATGTGCTCTTAATATATGGAGGACAAGAAGGTGAACTAGTTGTTAATAGTTACACTGATGCTAGTTTCTAGTTCGACATGGATGATTTTAGATTGCAATCAGGATTTGTATTTTGTTTGAATGGAGGTGCTATTAGCTGGAAAAGTTCAAAGCAAGATACCGTTGTTGATTCTACTATAGAGGCTGAGTATTTGGCAGCTTCAAATGCTGCAAAAGAGGATGTTTGGATCAAGAAGTCTATTGCTGGACTAGGTGTGATACCTAGCATTGTGAATCTAGTGGATGTATATTGTGATAACAATGAGCCAGAGCACAAGCTAAGGAACCTAGATCACATCAAAGATCTAAACACATACTAAGACATTTCCACCTCATACGAGAGATTATTGACAGAGGAGACGTGAAGATATGCAAGATTCATACTAATGATAACATTGTAGATCCATTAACTAAACCACTCTACTACATAAACAATGTTTTAGGCAAACCAAAACATAGTCCTTTACATAGCAAATCAATTGAAACATTTTAAAAGTCACATATAGTTTTTATTTTCAGCATATACATATAACTAATTTTCCATTTTTACTTCTAGATTTCAAGCTTCTGTGACGAAACACATTGAATTGGCATGGTGGCTGATGAAGGTTCCTCTTGTTCACTAAAGGCCTGTTTCATGATTTGACATCTAAGGCTCTTCTTCCCCGGGACATGGCAAAAGACATCTTTTTCTCTGATGTCGGTTCCCATCATCCTGACAATTCCATTTTTTTCTGACACGAGAGAAAATATCATTAATGCCAATAACATCATCGTTGTTCGGTGGGAGCTGTTGTTTAAGTTCATCCATTTTGAACTACACAAACCAAAAAAACAGTTATTCATAATGGAGTTAAGTTATGAAGTTAATATGTAATATTTTATATTTGTTTAAAATGAATAAGTAATCTAAATTGAATGTCCCTAAGACCATTTTGTCTAAAGCACTTGAACTAGATGGTGTTCCATTTCTCTTAGAGTAACACTTTTTAAATTTCTCAGCACATAAGGGGATTTTGCCAGTGCTGCAAACCTGCATTCAAATAGAGTTTGAAGAAGATTTTAATAAGGTGACAACCAACCATGACTTGATAGAAATAGATGAAACTACCGGTTGCTATCATATCCATTTCAATTTCATAGAATCCTTTTTCGCCAATAGTATGGTTGAGCTCCTGCTTCTCCCTTATTTATTTGTTTTTTTTTCCTTCTTTCCTGCAACGAACATAACAATACACATTCAGTTAATCGACTATTATAACCGACATGAATCTTTTAAAGAAAAAATAAAATAGGCTACGATACCATTAAGCCTTCAGTTGCTCAAAACTTTATCAATTCTTTCCATTGGTCATCTTTGCATCGTAAATCTCTATTTACAACTTGAACGTCATAAGGCAAGCTAGGATCATAGAACTTATCCTTACAATAGCATTTAAAACTCTTCCACTTCTTTTTTATTGAAGTCAATATCAAACTTTTGATGTATTCTGGAACTTCGAACTTTGACTATCATCCAAAAACAGTTAGCTAACTTATATATAAATGAAACTAATGCCACATATACATTTACCTTCACCACTTCCAGCATTTCTTTCAAATTGTCATTTAGCATTAACCTCCAGTTTGAGATGTGAATGGGGGCAATTTTTCCATTCCGCTATAGTTCCCAAAAACGATGCAAATTTCTGACTAATTTTCCTATACGGCTTCGCTATTTTTCCAATTTGTTCCTTAATAAGCCCGCATTCTTTGAGAAAGCCATACAAATCAACTTTGAAAGTAAGGCCTCCGACGTTCTTTTTCTTTTTTTAGACCCTATGTTGGAGAAGTTCAAGAAATGTAAATCTAGATTTATATCTATACTAGAAATAAAAGTTTGATAGAACTATTAAAAATAAGTTAAATAAAATTCATACATTTGGGATTAATCTTATCTCCATTCACTTGTTGTAAAACTGCTTCATGGACTTTGAAGGAGTCTTCCACCTTGTCCACATCAGCTTCAAAACCATAGAAATTAGCTTGAACATCTCTTTGGACATTATTTTCCACAACTTGAACAACACCTTGGACATTAGCTTGAACTTCAGTATGAACATCACCTCGAACACCTTGATCATCAACTACACCCTCGATAAAAAGGTTCTTATCAATGTCTTCCTATTGTACATAATTTCCACTAGTAATGTGCTTCCGAAATACTTTGAATTCTTCTTGAAAAATGACAAATTCATGATTGAAATTTTTGTTTTGTATCTCTCAAAATATGGGTAACCATTTGACAAATCAAATTACCTGGGTCCATTGGAAATAAAGAAGCTAATGAATAAGAGGATATAAAACAAACAGTCAATGTTGTTTGTTTGATGTGGAAGCTACAATTACATATAAGCACTTGTTAGCTAATTTAATTTGAAACCTTAAAATTGGAATCACAAACTTGTTAGACAATTTAATATGTAGTCAAGCAGAAAAACATACTCGAAATATGTAGAAAAATCCTTGCTGGACAGCTCATATCTTTGAGTTGAATCCTTGTTCAAATGTTGTATTCCCTGGCCTCTTGTCTTCATACTTAGGTGCTAGGAATGAAAAAAATGACTTAGTTAAAATATACATTTTCAACATGTTCAAATACTACTCTCGAACCTAACAATACATAAGATAACTAAAAAAATGAAGTATAAATAGATAATAATAAATCAAAAACCATAGATTTCAGGCCTTTATTCCCATTCAAAATAATTCAACACAACAAACAACTTTTATAAGAAATGACAATGAATAAAATGTACTTTGGTGCAAAACATCACAATTGAAAAAATCTATTTTTTGTCATCCAATTCTATTTCAACTCCAGGTACACGGTCTCTAACCCAAGGAACAACCCCATTTTCATCCACATTTGGGAGAATGCACGGTTCACTTTCATCTATATCACAAGTTTGCTCCACTTTATAACCACTTCTAGGATAAGTTCTAATGACAACATTCCAACCACTATCTCATGGATTCGGAACATAGAATACTTGTGATGCTTGTGTTGCAATGATGAATGGTTCATTTTGACACTTCACGTTAGTGAAAGTCACCAAAGTTAATGCATCTTCATCTTGTTTCAACTTCTTGAATTTTAAAACCCAGTCATAATCAAAGAGCACTAACTTCTGTCCATGATGATAATCCAACTTAATGATTCTTGTTAAAATTCCATAGTAATCCATTTCTCCTGGAATTGGATTCTCATCTTGTATGCTTGAATAGCTTGGAGTGGTTGCATTAACTGAGACTCCATTATTCTATGTCTTCCTTTTGCACTCCACTTCTCTTGTATGAAACGTAAATCCGTTCACCACAAACTTCTCACATTCCCATCCCACTAGGTTTGGGCCTTGAGCTAATGATTTCAAATCATGTGAAATTGAATCATCATTCAATTTTATCTTCTCAACCTAAGAATTGCAAGACATAAAATCAGCAAAAAAATCAGCAATGTAGGGATATTAGAAATTCCTTGAAATTAGTAGAATTCTTCAAAGGGAATTTTTTACATGTTTCCAAAACCAACTAGCAAATTTATTACTATGGAGACGTTTTATTTCATGTTTTGAGGCTCGTGGATGTTCTTCTTCCACTATTCTACTATGCAATCTGAAAAAATTATTCACAATCAGCTATCATAACATTATGACTTGTTTATTAGAGCATAAAATTGTTTTAATTACTCACTCTATATATGGGAAAATGGGATCACAATTGAAAAGTACATTTTGGAGCTTTGTTCAATATATCTTCATCAAATTTAGTTGCAATACCTTTACCTAGCGAATGCCCAACTCCAGTAAATACATCCAATCCATTATAAGGAACATTTACCTCTTCATTTCTACCTATTTGATTGAATTTTGTCACTACAAAATCAACAAGTTATAAAGAGCAAAATGACAAGCATTAATCTGCCACATAACCTTCTGCAATGCATCCTTCCAGATGACTTCTATTCCTTATAGGACTTAAGTTTGCCCAAGTACTTGAGAGTGAAATATAAAAGATGAATTATAGGAAAATGTAGAATGATGATGTGTTTTTAAGAACTTTTCCACATGATACATCCAATTAAAATGAACAGGTTCTCCAAGCCTAACCTCAGTAGCCAAATGAACGGTTAAGTGAACCATCACATCAAAAATTGGAAAAGTATAATTTCTAATTGGCAAAGTATGGCAGGGATTTCTTTTACTAACTCAAATACTTCTTTAGGATGAACTTCTTTTGAACATAATAGCCTCAAAGAATGACGAAAGTGGATCAATGGGTAATAGACAGTCTTAGGCAACATCTTCCTCAAAGCTATAGACAACAATTGTTACATCAAGATATGGTGGTCATGACTTTTCAAACAAAAAAATTTTGGAGGCTTTAGCTGGATGCATCGGGAAATGTTAGATGAATAACCATCTGGGACTTTAATGTTCTTCAATATCTTGAAGAAGATAAATTTTTCCTTTTTCTTCATTTTGATTAAAAAAGGAGGAAGAATAGCTTTACCATCTGTATGTTTAACCGGATGCAAACCTTTTCTAATTCCTATCTCCTTTAGATCACGTCTAGACTTAGCATTATCTTTTGATTTTTCCAAATCCATCAGTGTGTTACAAATATTTTGAAAAACATTTTTCTCAATGTGCATCGCATCAAGATTGTGATACAAAACATTATGCTCCCAATATAGTAAGTCAAAGAGAATACTCCTTTCTTCCAACTAAAGGGAAGTTTAGGATTGTCCTCGACTAACTTGCCAAACCTTACATTAGAATCTGCTAATTGTTTTAAAACCATTGATCAAGAAACCATGTTATGCTTTTATCAAAATTTTCAACTTCCTTTCGAAAGGGATGATCAGTAGGCAAAAATCTACAATGACCCATGTAACAATGTTTTCCACCATGTTTCAACCACCTCAAACGTGTGTGCTTGCTACAAACATTACAAGCAAAGTCACCTTTGGTACTCCATCTAGATAAATTTCCATATCCAAGAAAGTCACTGATTGTCCACATTAATGCAGCATGCATCATAAAGGAAGTTTTTGTAGAGGAGTCATACATTTCCACACCTACATCCCACTACTCTCTCAACTCTGAAACTAAATGGTTCAAGATAAACATCTATATTATTTCTCGGGGCTGAAGGACCAGGAATCAAGAATGTCAACATCAAATAGGGTTCTTTCATGCACATCCATGGTGGCATATTATATGGAAATAAGACAACTGGCCATGTACTATGAGCAACACTTAGAGTTTTGAAAGGATTAAAACCATCTAAAGCCAAGCCTAACCTCAAATTTCTAGGATCATTACCAAATGTAGGAAAACGAAAATTAAAATTTTTATAACATGGCGAATCAGCTCGATGCCTCGTACAACCATCTTTAATTCTTGCTTTAGTATGCCATTTCATTGATGATGCTGTTTTCGAAGACATAAATAAGCTTTGCAACTTAGGCTTAAGAGGAAAATGCCACAAAACTTTGTGAGGAATCTTTCGTTTCTCTCCAGTAGGATCATCTTTAGAAGTAATCCATCTTGACATTTTGGATGTTTTACATTCTTTCCAACTTTCTTTTCTCCCTTCGATATAAAGTGCAATCATTTCGACAAGTATCGTGTTTGTCATAACCAACCCCTAATCCTTTCATTAACTTGTTGGATTCATGCATAATTTGGGTAAATCAACAAAAGCATTGGGAAATGATTCTCTCAACAAATCAAGAAGCATGTTGAAGCTCTTATCACTCCATTTTCCACTACATTTGAGGTGAAGCAAACCGATTGTGAATGAAAGTTTAGAAAAGTTTTGGCATCCAGGGTACAGTTCTTTCTTAAATTCATTAATGAGTTTGTAAAACTTCTTATTTTCATTACATGAATTGTTACACATACTATCCATGGTATGATGGCCCGACCCTTTTTGAATATGGACTAAACTAATATAAGATTTATTAAATCTTTTACGTTAAGTTTAATTAGGCCCACAAGCCCATTAGGGGTAAACCTAGGTTAAATTGGATATGATCCTAATTTTTTTTGTCAGAAGCTCATTAGCTTCTTATTTTTCAGTGTCAGATAACAGGGACAGTGTTCCAAACTTTCCTGGGAATAGCGAAACAGAAAGGTTACGGAAGTAATTTAAGTGGGTAAGTGATACATCAAAATTCTACAAATATTTTTTTATATATAGACTATTAGAAAATTTTTCTAGGAACTTTTTGATAGTAGAATATTAATTCTTGTAGGTGTCAGCAAGGAGATCAGTTGTCTAATTTAGCCAGTCAAGGTTCGTACTGAGATGTGACTAATTGGAATCTTTTTCATTTTGATCTACATAAAAAAAAATGTTAATCTGATTGTAAGAGATTACTTTATGAAAATTTATTTTGTGGAAATCAGCATATTTTCTTCTTAGAGTCTTTTTTTTTAAAAAAAGAAGTTTGAATGTCAAGTCCAGTACATGTTTCGGTTTGAGCAAAAAAAAAAAATTGTTTCTCCGCATCTTTCGATTTCTGTGCCAAAAAAAAAAGAAAAAGAAGGAAATCTTTCTGTTAGTTCTGTGAAAAGAAAGAAAAAAAAAAGAAAATGTGGAAGGAAATCAATGTATACATTTTGCCTTGAATTCCGTGCGAAGAAAATAAAAGAAACTACATGCTGACTTGCTGAGAATTCAACAGAAGAAATAATAATAATAATAATAATAATAGATCAAATTCTGTTACGTAGCTTCAATTTAATATTATTGTTTTCAATTGATTTGGGGTTTTATTTCGATTAATTTTTTTTATATATATTTTGAAGAATAAAAAGATGTTAATCTTAAGTTAAAATTTTATGAATTGGGTAATTTATTGTTTTGTTTAACATTTCCAATTAATCGAAAATGCTTTTGGATGTCTGTTTTAAACAATTTTTGATATTGGCTCAAGATGATATATTTGACTGTTGGAGGACATATTCCACTTTTATCAGTTCTGAACCCATTGAGCATGGTGAAAAAGCTCACCCACTTATCAGTCAGACCTAAATAGTAGGATAAACAGTTATGATTGAATTCAGTATTTGACCAACATGTCGTAGTTACCTTGAACCATAAACTGTTAGTCGGTGATTTGAATTTATTGTTTGGAATTTGAGTTATGTTTATCTGTTTGAAAGTTAGTTATCGAAATCAATTTGTTTATGAATGTATAGAAAATAAATATATAAAATTGCTTTTAGATGTTAGAGAGATTTGACGATTATTCCTTTTATTCACTGGGCTTTTCGGTCACTTTTACTCACCCTTGCAGATTCAGAAGTTTCAGGAAGTGAGAGTGTCGAAGATTCAGACTATTATTAGAGAATTCGAAATCTATCATTATTATAAGATTGTTTAGACGAATTTATGTTCTTTTGGAGAATTTTAGATTTGGGATTGAATTGTCTTTTCTATTTGTAAGGATTGAACTTTAGAAAGAAAAAAAAAATTTAGGACCATTATTTATATAATGGATATTGTTTTTGTTATTTGTTTGAGGCTTAGGACTTGGGGGAAATACCCTGCAGGTTCAACCGTGTTTCATCTCTGTTTCGGAGAAACACATGGGGTCATTCAAGTCAAGGAATCCGAATACATCATTTAATAAGGCACCTATGTCTTCCCCTTGTTCATGTGCTCCATCATGTGGTTATACATTCACATTAGATGTAGAAGCTTTATTATCCCTTAATTCCCCATGCAACAACCAATATGTGTGTCTAGGTAAAAAATCCCTCACGAATTAAATGCACTCCTTGGCAATCCCCCATCAACACCTTTTCCTATTTTGCAATGTTTGCATGGATAACAAATTTTGTTATTATACTCTTGAAAATGGGTAGTCCAAAAATAATTCTACACATTTTCATTCTCCTCACTAAGTCTCGATAGATTCATCAATTCCTTGTCCATATTTCTAATCGAGGAACAAAAAGTCAAAGAACAATACAAAGCACACACAAACACAAGAATCAGTAAATAAATAAAAAGGAATTATCCATGTAAAAGTATCAAATCTGTCATTCAAAGGAATTGTCAGTGAAGTCAGTTTTTTTTCCAACAACTACTGGTTATGAATTCTTCAAGTGGAAGTTTGTGTTGCTATCTTGCAATTTTTTGCTTTACATTGTTATTAAGTTCTCTATTATATTATGTTTCAAGTTAAGTACTATTGGATTATTGAGGCCAAAATGATTCATAATGCACTTGTTTGCTGCTTGGATTAAATTTTATTAGGTTTTTTGATAAATCTACTCAATTGGCACACATTGACATTTTCTATTTTCCAAAGAGCATTTAATTAAAATATGCTTATCTTATGCTTCTAATTACATTAAATATTATGATAGAGACCAAGGAGTTTCGATTGAAACAACTTGAAAATATGTTTACAAAGATAAAGTTTATGTTTCAAGACTTGAAGATTTTGAGGACAAAT
>JAWZTD010022827.1:0-17684 GCA_035221335.1 Echites panduratus
TTGGTTGCTTCAAAAATGACTTCAAAGTCAAGTTGTTCTTCCTTCTCTTGGAGATATGTAACCAATGCTTTCCTCATTTTGGTTGCTCGTCCCCTTGTGATCGGTCCATGAGGTATTGATGGTGCTAGGTCTCCATCACAAGTTGTCTTTTATTTGTGGTTTATGCATCGTGCAATTATGTGGTCTCATACGGAGCAATTGGGTGAATTAAATGAGCTTCCTTGGCTTATTGGTGGAGATTTCAATTCAGTTCGTACATCTGAAGAAACTCTCAGTTCTCTATCAAATATGAGACATATGACAGAATTCAATGATGGGCTTGGAAATTCTGGCTTGTACTTGGTATAGACCTGTATTTCTCCCTTTGGAGAAGGCTTGATAGAGTAATGGTGAATGAAACTTGGTTGCAGGCATTTCAAAACTCTTCGTGTTAGGATAAAATCCCTTATTATCAAAACCAAATGCCTTCGTACAAATTGTTTCGAACAGAACAAAAAATTGCAGAAACATACCAAAATCCATTGGGTTTGATGATTTCTTGAATTCTGGAATCTCTGATCTTCCAAAAGAGAGGTATCGAAAGTTTCTGTATCTTTTCTCTCGAAGGGATCAGAGAAAATAATCAACGCATGCCTCCTTTTGGGGACCATAACTCTTTATATCTTAAATTGATGTTAATTTCAATTCTACCCTTCAGAGAATTTGAAATTACCTAATGGTCTCTATACATTTATTCAATAATCAATTAGAAACCCCAATGGTTAATATTTATATATTAGACCATAACCAAATATATTATTCAAATTATTATGAGAGCCGTACATATTTTATTTGCATATGTAAGCCCACATTACTTATTGAAATTTATTCCAACACTCTCCCACTCGGGCTACTTACGCTACCTAAGAAATATGTACATCATTATGAGCTCCAAAATTGCTATCATATACAAGGTATCAAAACAATCTCGTCCATTGATTAATCAATGCAGGAGCAGAGGGATAATTGTCAAAATAACTTGATTAAGTCCACCAATAATCGCATACACCAAATCAACCAAATGACATAGATCAATTATGGATGTATAACATGGAAATTACATGTAATGTGATCTAATCATGAATATTTCCAGCTGGTCCAACTTTATTGAGATCAACTTTAGTAGTACAAGAATGTAATAAACTGAATACTTTATTTATGCAGAAAACTATACTTTAAATGAAAATATATCAAAAATTAATAGAGCAATTAAAATAAATTTATAAACTCCCACTAAACAAAAATATCCTCAACTAATGTAGCACCTATACGAGCAGTGTGCCCATGAAATACTATTGGTGTTACTGCCTTCGTGAGTAGATCGACAATCATGGAGTTCGTACCAATATGCTCTATGGATAACTGTCCATTCTGTACTCTTTTTTTCACAACTTGGAACTTTATGCCAATGTGTTTTCATCGAGAAGAGCTCCTATTGTTGTTGGAGAATTGGACTGCTACATTATTGTCACAATACAATGTTAGTGGCCTTTCAATGCCATTTACTATGCATAGCCCCAGTGACAAAATTACGCAGCCATAGTCCATGATTGGATGCCTCATAACATGCTATAAATTCTGCCTCCATAGTAGAAGAATCTATAAGTGTTTGTTTTTTAATTTTCCACGAAATAGCTCCTCCAGCCAGCAAATAAATGTAGCCTGAAGTGGATCCTTTTGTATCTTGACATCCATCAAAGTTAGAATTAGAATACCCAATCCTTTTGTATCTTGACATCCATCAAAGTTAGAATTAGAATACCCAATGATCTCCAACTAATCTGACTTTCTATATGTGAGCATGTAATCCTTTGTTTTCTGCAAAATACCATAGAACCCTTTTTGCTGTTTTCCAATGATCCATTCTAGGGTTGCTTAAGTATCTGTCTAACATGCCAACTATAAATGCAATATCTGGACCTGTACAAACTTGAGCATACATTGGACTAACAACTACAGAGGCATATGGAATCTTTTGCATTTCTGAATCTCAAGATTGTTTTTAGGGCATTGTTCGAGAGTAAACTTGTCTCCTGGCTTACTATCTTACATACCAAACCTTTTGAGCACTTTTCTATATAGCCCTTTTGTGATAATCCTAGAATACCCTGAGGAAGATCTCGATGTATTTGGATCCCTAATACAAAAGAAGCTTCACCTAAATCTTTAATCCCAAATTTCTTTGAGAGAAAAGATTTAGTTCCATGCAGCATTTACTTATTGTTGGTTGCAAGAAGTATGTCATCGACATACAAAACCAAGAAAATGAACTTACTCCCATTGAACTTTTGATAAACATAATCCTCAACATTATTTGTCTCAAACCAAAAGAGACAACTACTTGCTGGCATTTCAAGTACCATTGACGAGATGCTTGTTTGAGTCTATAAATGGATTTCTTTAGTTTGCAAACCATTTTCTTTGAGTCACCAGATACAAAGTTTTCTGGTTGCACCATATAAATTGTTTCAACAATATCTCCATTGAGAAAGGCAGTCTGAACAACCATTCGATGTAACTTAAGGTCATAATGTAACAAGTGTCATGATTGTCCTAAAAGAGCCTTTTGAAGAAACTGTAGAGAAAGTTTCTTTATAGTCAATCCCTTCCTTTTGAGTAAGGTCTTTAGCTACAAGACGAGCCTTATACCTATCCACATTACTTTTTGAATCCCTCTTGGTCTTAAATATCCATTTCCGACCAATGGGCTTCTTACCTTCAGGTAGTGGAATGAGGTCCCAAACTTTATTGTCTTGCATAGACTTAGGCTTTGTTTGTATACCCAACTCTCCACCTTCATTCCCCATTCTCCATCAATCAGCACATAAAATGTAGGTGTCAAATGAAGTTCATTTTTTATTCAAAAACCAAAAAAAATTGATCCATTCTATCTTAGATGGATGTTTTAATTTGGTTTTAAAAAAAAATTTTCGTTTTTGAACAAAAAATAAGCTCAAATTTAAAGATACATTTTATGAAATTTTATGGAATTGGATGACACCATCCAAATGAACGGTGTATCCAAACAGAGCCTTTTACTCTTCATTAATTACCTCAATCCACTTACGAGAATTGGAATCCTACATGGCTCGATGGAAATTGATTGGATCCACTCCCACCAATCCTTCAGTATCCTCATGCTCTTGAAGAAATACTACGTAGTCATTGAAAATAGCTTTTCTCCTCTCTCTAGTGGATCCTCTTAATGGCACAAGCCCTTGAGGGTGTTGAGTTTGTTGTTGAGGAATAACTTCAACAACCTGTGTGGGAAGTTGTTCAACATTGTCTTGTATTGTATCCATATCTACTTCTTGAGTAATAACAGTTATGATAACATGTACACTATCAGAAGTAGCATTGGGAATCGATTGAGTAGATTCCTAATTAAAGACAATGTCTCTAACCTTATTTCTCCCAACAAACTCAACATACTCAAAGAATGTTGTAGTTCCAGTCTCAAAAATAGATTTGGTAGTGGGATCATAAAACTTATAGCCCCTAGATCGCTCTAAGTAACCAACAAAGTTCTACTTACTGTCTTGAAGTCCAATTTTCTTTCATTAGGCTTATCAGGCTTAGCTTCAACTGGACATCCCCAAGTATGTAAATGCTTTAGACTTTGTTTTCACCCTGTCCAAAGTTCATAAGGTGTTTTGGCAACTACTTTACTTGGTATTCTATTAAGGACATAAACTGTTATCTTTAGTGCTTCTCCCCAGAGTGACTCAGGTAAGGTGGAATGAATAATCATACACCTTACCGTATCCATAAGAGTCCTATTTCTTCTTTCAAATACACCATTCATGCCATTAGTGCCAGACATAGTTTACTAAGGGACAATTAAACATTTCTCTAGGAATTTAAAAGATGGCCCTGAATGTTGTTCACTTGAATCATCATATCTACCATAGTATTCACCACCACGGTCAGATCTGATGCACTTAATTTGTTAGCAGAGATGATTTTCAATTGCAGCTTTATAAGACTTGAATAAGTCCAAAGACTTTGATTTTTCTTTAATGAGTTGTAGGTACCTATAACGAGAGTAGTCTCTCCCCTATAATTGTCTCTTCCTCTTGTACACAGTTTGCAATGAGCTCATTAAGAGTCCATTTATTTATTTGGCAGTTGTATGTAACCTGAAATTGACCATACTGCGGAGGAAGAGAGTTCAAGACCGAATGCACTATCAAGTCATCTGGTAAGACCAAATTTAGTGCTTTCAACCTTTCGGAGATGTTAGACATGCTCACAATGTGTTGCCAGTATGCCTCATGGAAGTCAGTTTTGCTAAAAGCGTCCCTATTTCTGTCTCATCATTCTTTTGGTAAATTTTCTCTCGGTAAGGAAATCCTTAGTTTTAGTTATCTCAGTAGACATAACAACCTGAAAATCTTCTGGAACAACACATTTAATGATCATCAGACTTAAGCAATTGGAGCGAATACCTTCTTTCCTTAGTGGTACTGTTATCTGAAAGAGGGGTAGGCTCTGCTTCCCATAATGCCAAATCTAGATCCATGTACCCTACGAGAATTAAAATATTCTCTTTCCAATTCCTAAAATTTGACCCTAAAAGAGTCGGGATATTTCTAGGATTCAAAGGCATGTTAACAGATAAACCAACTGCAAAGAAACAAGATAACAAAAATAAAGCTCACATAATTATAACTGATAAAATATAATCAAAATGCGTTCAATTAAACAAGAGACCTATCACAACTTGACATTTTCATCTTTGGACAAAAATTATCAATTGTAAATGGTATTCTTGATGCAGTGAACAAATACTGATAACTAAATCTATCAGACAATAAACCTTTATTTGGACTAATTTACTGTCCACATGATAACTTAACAATTGTCGCATACTTATCACCACAATGTACTTGTTATTTGGCCAGATAACAACTTTCCTTTGGGCCAATTACTACACGAATAAACAACAAATACATATACACCTATACACCTAATATATCAAATAAATCAATCTGGGGCAACAGAGGTCACTTTGGCAACATATTACTTCAATCAATTTATTCAAAAAATATTAGGTAAAGGATACTAAATTTTGAACTTAATTTGATAATCAAAATTTAATAAAAATGAATTTAGTTTAAAATTTATAATATCGAACAGTTATAAACTAAATCCATAACCATCACCAATATCATCAGTTTGATATAAAAAGAAATAAATGAATAAATTGCAACTGGACATGATAACCAAAATCAGAATGGGATTCAATTTTTTTTTTTTTAACATGAAACAAAAGTCACATGAAACCGCATGAATTGATAGGAACTGAAACTATATCAATAGTTTGCACGATTTCCGAAGACAAAATTTTGCAACAAATTCAAAACTTCGGTATCAATTTCGCACAGCATGGCACCGAAAACAGAGCAACAATTGAAGTAATAGCTGGATTCCAATTGTTTCAACATTAAACCCAAGTCACATGAAATTGATTGCCGAATTCAAAATTGCAATGAAAATTTCATGACATGACAATTGAGGACAAATTTAAGAGAATTGATTCCAATTGAAAACCGAAGCCAACAAATATAATTAACCTCAAGAACAATAATTTTTCAAGAAATTGAACAAATAATTGATTTCACAATCAATCCATACGAAGGAGGCTCTGATATCAATTGTCAGGATAAAATCCATAATTCCTAAAACTAAATGTCGTCATACAAATTGATTGAAACATAATAAAGAATAGTGGAAGCGTAACTAAATCCATGGGATTTAATGATTTCTTGAATTCTGGAGTCTCTGATCTTCCAAAAGAAAGGTGCGGAAAGTTTCTACATCTTTTCTCTTGAAGGGATCCGAGAAAATAATCAACGTATGCATTATTTTGTTGACAATAACCCTTCATATCTTAAATTGATGTTAATTTCAATTCTGCCCATCATAGAATTTCAAATCACCTAATGGTCTCTATACGTTTATTCCATAATCAATTAGATATTCCGATGATTAATATTTACATATTAGAAAATAGCCAAATATATTAATCAAATTATTGTGATAGCCATACATGTTTTATTTACATATGTCAGCCCACATTAATTATTGGAATTTATTCCAACATTAAGTGGATCACTTGGGAAAATTTCCTTCAGATCATTGTGCCTTCCTAATCAACTTCACTATAGGTGTGATACAAGGAGAAAGACTCTTTCGTTTTGAAAATGCTTAGTTGAGACACAAAGATTTTCGCATGCTGGTTGAGAATTAGTGGACCAAGATACATATAGAGATTGAGACATAGGCTGTAACTTTCTAATTCTCACTTCTAGCAGCTGAAATAGAGTGTCTAAATAACCCTAAAGAGTTCACTGAACACATCCCAAAGATCATCAAAATAAAGCTTCCAAACATTACCAAGCTATTTGCAAGAGTTTCATTAACAAAAGAAATAAGTCCAATCTAGAGATAATGTATAAGCCATCATTACAAAGTAGATAGATGCCAACAAATTTTATTTGAGGTCCTCATTCAGCCATACACTTATAATGATAAAGATATACCTCACCTACAAATATTTTTCATAGACCATACATTTATCATTTACTTGAGCAGTGACCAGTGAGTAACAACACGACTCTTCACTTTGAATCTTGTACATTATTACTTGACTCTTCACTTTGATTCTTTGGAGTATTTTTCTTGAAGTCTTTCTTAAAGTACCAATTTATAGGCACTTTTGAACTTAGTCACTATTGTACCAGGTTCATCTTCATTGATTTCATCTTTCTCATCAGTTTGCAGAGTCCTCTTTTCCATTTTCCACATCCATGGATTTGAAAACCAAGGATTTTCTCCACTTATCTTCTTCTTCCATATCAGTCTTTATCTTGAGTTTCATTTCATTTGTAAGGAGAGATCTAATAAGTTCCTTAGTTATCAGCCATTCTCTAATTTCATTTCATGTGTAAGGAGAGATCCAATAAGTTAGTTAGTTTGGAGAAGCTTTAGGTCCCTGATTATTCAATAGCAACAACTTTTACTTCCCAAGTTTTTGAGACTTACTCTTTCTTCATCTTCATCATCAAATTCCCCTTCCTTCTTAAGCACAAGATCATAGTTTTACCTTTTTGTAGGAACAATGGGACCATTTGACACAATATTCTATAATTTATCATTAATATAGACAAAGTAGATATGAATACAAATTTTCCAACAACTATAATTAGTTCCATCAAATAAAGAGGTCTATGGGTGGAAGAGCATTCAACAAAATTTAATTGTTTGAAAGGGTCATTTGATCTTTTCCTTAAAGGAGTGTAATCCAAAAATAGAAGGTTCGCTCTAATTCCAATTGAAAAACCTATTGGGTGAATTAGGTTTTTATAAACTTTTTCAAATCAAATATTAAATCCCCTTTGTTTTGGACAATTATGAAACACTTGAAGTGCTAGAAATGATATACAATGAAATTCAACAAGATAAGGCAATGAAAGCTATAATCAAGTAAGAGACACAAAAATTTATAGTAGTTCAACTCACGCTTGTGAGTTTAGTCA
The DNA here is from genome assembly GCA_035221335.1 of Echites panduratus. Taxonomy (NCBI): domain Eukaryota; kingdom Viridiplantae; phylum Streptophyta; class Magnoliopsida; order Gentianales; family Apocynaceae; genus Echites; species Echites panduratus. Next base: position 7,581 of record JAWZTD010022827.1, read on the forward strand.
ACTACCTAAGGTTTTCTACCTTAGGATTTCACATAAATCCCTTAATATCAATCTACAATACATTCGAGGGGCACAAACCTAAGTATTTCAAACAATTACAAGTTAGGATAATCTCTTCCAAGAATTTTGTGTCACAAAGACAACCCATTACAAACCAAATCAAACTAGGATTACCCTCTCCAAGGGTTTTGTGTCACAAAGACAACCTAAACAAAACACAAATATAATAAAGAGTGGAATTAGGTTTAAAGAAGCTCTTCCCTCTTTTGAGTGAGATCTTGCAATGAAAGCCCTATCAAAAGTCTCTTATGATTCTTTGATGTACTAGCTTTGCATGGGTGAAATCTTCTAAGTTTAATGAAATATATTTGTCATGGGTGTTCCAAATGTTTTGGTGCCAGAGAATTAGGTTTGAAATGGTTTTGAAAACTTAAATTATTTTTGGGAGTAATATGTCCGAAGGTCAGATTTTTTACCCTTTCTCAAAAAAATTTCAGTAGTGGCTTGGACACTGATTCAGTTAATTTGGACTATCCAAAAACTGGACGGTCAGAATCTAAATAAAAAAAAAACCCTTTTTGACCAAAATTATTTAATTTTTATATTTCAAAACATAGTCATTAAAAGCAAAAAATACTTAGATAAATATATTTTGACACATGCTTCTATGAATGTAAATATTTTGAAAGATTTAAATGATGATTTTTTAAGAAAATATTTTCTACTACAAGAATCATCAAAAAGAAGAATTGGTACAAAGATTAGAATTAATTACTCCACCTAAATTCCTAAACTAAATATAAAATCTCGAAGTCTTCAAACTCATGATTCGTTAATTTCCAGAAGACTTCACACTTGGAAGCACAACATCTCTTTCATGAGGGACTTTAATGTAATCCAAACTTAATAAAATAGATTAACTTGAAGTATCATTAGTACTAATTTGTTATCATCAAAATAAAATTAATTAAAAACCTATTAAGGCTTTCAGAGGTAATGGCAAAATAGAGTTGGACATCATCAGATATGTGCTATTGTCGATGTGAAGCTCTTATGAGGACTGCATGGACCAAGTTGAACCCAACAAGATGTTATTACCTTATCAAAAGAGTAGGGTTGGTTAAAATTTTTTAGTTCTTGTATTATTTTTTGTAGAATATGCTAGAGGCCATTTTAAGGATAGCATTGACTTAAAATCATACAATTCATATTGGCTATTGAAATGTTTTCAATTATATAATGATGGTTGAACTAATATTTATGCTTGTATTTTGTTTCCAGCATCCATGAAGGTAACTGAAGTCCATGCCTCAATATTCTAAAACATTTTTTTTATGACATTCTTTTAGTACAATCATAGAAAACTTGTAAATTCTTTTTAATATTTTTGTAGAGATATTTTATAAATTAAATCTAAAAAGATAAACTAAGAGCTTGTTGTTAGAATATTTAGAGAACAAAAGCATAAGCTAGTGCAACGTATTCAGATTCACATGAAGAAAGTGTCACAAATGGTTCTTTCTTAGAACTCCAAGTAAATGAAGAATCTCCCATGAAGAATAAAAATCCATTAGTACTTTTCCCATCGTCTATATCACCCGCCCAATCACTATATCACAATAGCCAACAAGTCTAAAATCTTGTGAATGGGAGGTTCCAAAGTCAAGTGTACCTTTGACATACCAAAGTATTCTTTTCCCAACAGTCAAAAGAGAAATAGCAGGATTCTCCATTTACCTACTTACTAAACCAACACTAAAAAGAATACCCATCCTAGTTCACATGAGATGCCTCAGACTTAGAACAAGACTCTTGAACAATGTAGGATTTATTTTTTCTCCATCACCATGATTGAACCATTTGGTTCCACATTCTATTGAAGTGTTCACCTCCATTTCAAACTTCTTGAGAATCTGTTTTTCATAATCTCCTTGGGAAAAAAATATACCATCCTCATTTTGCTTGACTTTAATTCCAAGATAATAAGACATTAAACTAATGTCTGTCATCTCAAATTCTCTAGCCATCACTTTCTTGAATTCTTCAGACATTATCTGACTGTTTAATGTCATCCACATACAAACAAACAATCAATTTCTGGGAAATTAGACAATAACCAAAATAATAACAGAATATGTAGAGAAAATAAGAATACAAATGAGATTTACGTGGTTCGGTCAATTTGTCCTACGTCTACGGGCGAAGAGGAGCAAAGTATTATCAATATGAAGAAGGATAGGTATTGGAGAAATACCCCATTAACCCTAAAAGGGAAGAGAGAACTCAAGAGTATACAAAATACCTCTTGGTGGGTACCTCTTAATTAAGAACTCTTGATGCCTATTTATAATACTCAAGAAAGGAAAATCTCTCTTCCACAATCAATATGGGATGAGAAAAACAAATCCTAAACCATGTAGGATAGAGGCACTCTTAACAAATCCTAAATCATGTAGGATCAAGGCATTCCTAACAAATCTCCACCTTGACTTGCATCCTAGATAACAAACAACAGATTTACTCCACCTCTCCATGAAAACTTCAATGAGTCAAATCATACACAACGAACATCAACTAAATCCAAGCAATACATAAACTTGGATAGTCTAAGAGGTTTCGTCAACATGTCAGCAGGATTATCCTTTGTGTGAATCTTCTGAATTGAGATTATTTCTTTAGCAACAGTTTCTCGAATGAAATGATACTTTACCTCAATATGCTTTGTTCTCTCATGATACATCTTGTGTCTAGTCAAGTGAATGGTACTTTGACTATCACAGTGAATGGTAGTCACTCCTTGATATTGAATCAGCTAGCCATATAGCTTCTTTAATGGCTTCATCCATATCCATATATTCTTTAAAGCAACAACATGTTGCAAACTAGCTTTCCAACTAACAACACAACTACTAATACAAAATATATAGCCAGTAAGTGATCTCCTTTTATCAAGATCTCCAGTGTAATCCGAATTTGAAAGGTTGAGCATTTTTCATGCCAAAACGCTCCAAAACTTTTTCAAGGTATTTCTATTGAGTCAAATGTAATTTTCCAACTCCTTGATCTCTCTTAATTTCCATGCCAAGAATTCTCTTCGCTGCTCCCAAATCTTTCATCTCAAATTCAACACTCAATGGTTTCTTCAAAGTATGAATTTCTGACAAATCCTTGGCAGCAATAAGCATATCATCAACATATAACAGGAAATAAATGAAAGAGCCATCATTTTTCTTCCAGAAGTACACACAACTGTCATACATGCTTCTGGAGTAACCTTGACTCAGCATAAAGGAATCAAACCTTTTATACCATTGTCTTGGAGACTGCTTCAATCCATACAAGGATTTCAAACATGGTTTTCTTTACCTTCAACTTCAAAACCTTCTGGTTGTTCCATATAAATTTGTTCTTCAAGTTCACTATTTAAGAAGGCTGTCTTAACATCGAGTTGTTCCAACTCCAAATCATACATGGCAACCAAAGCAAGTAAAACATGAATAGAGCTATGTTTAACAACAGGTGAGAAAACATCATTAAAATCAACACCTTGTACTTGACTATAGCCCTTTGCAACTAATCGTACCTTGTACCTTGCATCTTCAACCCCTGGAATGCCTTCTTTTTTCTTGAAAACCCATTTGCAATCAACAATTTTCTTTTCTGGAGGTGGCTTTATAAAGACCCAAGTAACATTCTTGTAGAAAGACTGTATTTCTTCATTCATCACAATCAACCACTTATCTAAATTATCACAAAAAATTGCCTCGAAATATGAATATGGCTCACCAATTTCTTCTGTTTCATATGCAATTGATAGGGCACATGTAACTAAATTTGCATACCTCTGTGGTTGAAAAATCTCTCTCCTTGGTCTGTCCCTTGCTATAGAATATTGCTCCTCTTATGATTCAACTTCAACATGTTCATTTATTTGAACTGGATGTGTTGTAGGTGCAACTGACTGCGAACTGTTGCTACCTAATTCAATCTCCACCTATTTCTGCATACTGTCCACTTTATCTGGAGAACTCCCAAGATCCTTTCTGAGATTCAACATAACTGACTCATCGAAAGTAACATCTCTGCTAATTATAAATTTAGGTGATTTGGGATCAGGACATCATAAACGATATCCTTTCATCCCAGGTGCAAATCCAAGGAAAATACATTTTTTAGCCCCTGGCTCCAATTTTCCATTATTCACATGCATGTATGCAAGACAACTACAAATTTTCAAATCAAAATAGTAAGCATAAGTACCTGACCAGACTTCATTTGGAGTCTTGAAACTCAAAGATGCAGAAGGAGCCGCGATTGATAACATAACACGCAGTGGAAATAGCTTCTGCCCAAAAGTCATTTGTCAGTCCATCATTCGAGATCACACATTAAGCTCTCTCCAACAAAGTTCTATTCATACGTTTTGCCACACCATTTTGTTGTGGAGTCATTCTCACAGTGTGATGGTGAACAATTCCTTCATTCTTGCAGAATTCGTTGAATTCACCTTGGCAAAATTCCAAGCCATTATCTATTCTTAACCGCTTAATTTGTTTTCCGGTCTGCTTCTCAATCATAACTTTCCATTGCATGAAAGCAAGGAAAAATCATTCTTATGCTTCAGAAAATATACCCAGACTTTTCTTCAAAAATCATCAATAAAAGTCAATATAAACCTAACACCACCCTCAGACAAGTTAGGAGAAGGCCCCCAAAGGTCTGAATGAATATAATCCAAAGTACCTTTTGTCCTGTAATTTGAAGCTGGTTCTTTTCTGCTTTCCAAAAATACAATGCTCACAGAAATCCATTGCACCAGTACTTTGTCCACTAAGAAGACCTTTTTTGCTCAATATCGATAAGCCTTTCTTGCTCATATGCCCCAAATGCATATGCCATAATTTGGTGATGTCAGAACCTGACAAAGCTGATGTAGATACAGCAGCAGCACCTGTGATAGTAGACCCCTGCAAAATATGTAAAGTACGAAACCTGTGTGCTTTCATGATAACCAGAGTTCCTCGAGTAACTTTTAAAACTCTACCATCACCTGTGTATTTGCATCCTAAAATCTCAAGGGTGCCCAAAGAGATGAGACTTTTCTTCAAATCAGGAACATGTCTGACATTAGTGAGTGTCCTCACCACACCTTCATGCATCTTTATTCTGATTATACCTATACCAATAACTTTGAAAGAAGCATTGTTGCCCATCAAGACAACTCCACCTTCAACTGAATCATATGTTGAAAACCAATCCCTATCGGGACACATATGATAAGACCAACCCAAATCTAAAATCCGCTCATTGCATATTTGGAATTATCATCAGTTGCTACGAAAATTGTTCCATCATTCTCATCAGCAACAACACTATCTTCTACAGGTTCATCCTCAATTTTCTTTTTACCCTTCTCCTTATTTTTCAATTTATAACACTCTAATTTAATATCCCTTTTTATGACAGTAATTGCACACCAAATTTTTATGTTTGGATCTTGACTTCGAGCGAGTCCTACTACTGTCAGTATCTCTATACTCAGATCTGCCACGAACAAACAAGTCATCAGACTGATCTCCACTTGTTTCCCCAATAATATCTCTATCTATCTGATTTTTAGATTTCATAATAGATTTAATTTCCTTGTAAGAGATAGTGTCTTTTCCAATCTGGACTTCTATATTACTCAAATCCATAATAATGGAATCAAATTTGTCAAGATGTCAAAATATAGAGCTACCTTCCACCATACGAAATGCATACAAACTCTGCTTCAAATAAAGTTTGTTCTCTACTAACTTCTTCATATATAGCATCTTCAATTTTTCCCACATGCCTTTCGCTGTGGTCTCACCAGTAACCTTCCGAAGAACCTCATCGGGCAGGTTCAGAATGATGCCTGACCTAGCCTTTTTGTCTAGGTTGTTGAACTCTTCACTCGACATAATCTCTACCTTCTTCTCTCTTCCTTGCAGCGCTATATCTTGAGCTGCATATGTCGAAGTTGACACTTCGATCAAATTTCTCTACATATATTTTTGTTATCATCATATTGACTCGCACAAATTTAGCCTGAGATCTAGCTCTGATGCCAGTTTGTTAGGATCAATCCCTAGGAAATTAGACAATAACAAAAATAATAATAGAATATGTAAAGAAAATAAGAATCCAAAGGAGATTTACGTGGTTCGGTCAATTTGACCTACGTCCACAGGCGAAGAGGAGCAAAGTATTATTAATATGAAGAAGGATAGGTATTGGAGAAATAATCCATAAACCCTAAAAGGGAAGAGAGAACTCAAGAGTATACAAAATACCTCTTGGTGGGTACTTCTTAATTAAGAACTCTTGACGCCTATTTATAATACTCAAGAAAGGCAATTCTCTCTTCCACAATCAATATGCAAATCCTAAACCATATAGGATAAAGTCATTGCTAAAAAATCCTAAACCATGTAGGATAGAGGCACTCTTAACAAATCCTAAACAATCTAGGATCAAGGCATTCCTAACACTTGTCAATTTGACTATTCCAAGCACGAGTAGCTTGCTTCAAACCATACTTTTGCAATCTTAGGACCTTGTCCTCATGCCCCTTCACAACATAACCTGGAGGCTGATCAATGTAGACTTCTTCCTCCATTACTCTATCAAAAAGGCTGATTTGACATCCATTTGATGGGTTTAGCAAACGAATTGTTTCAAGACCAGCTGTTGCAGCAAGTAACTCATCATAATCAATGTCAGCATTTTGCTTGTTACCTTTGGTAACCAATCTCGCTTCATATATTTCAACTTCGTCCTTTGAATTTCTCTTTGAGTTGTACACCATTTGACTTCAACGGTCGTTTTGACTTTTGGAGGTGAATCCAACTCCTAAGTATCATTTTTCACTATTGCCTTGATCTCTTCATTCATGGCATTTCTCTGTTTCTTATCCTGGAGGCATCTTTAAAACCTAGAGGCTCACAATCCACAAACAAACAAAAGTTCGTAACGTCATTCAAATCCATTATTACCTCTTCAGTTTCATCATATATCTCCTCCGAATTTCTATATCTTTGTTGAGGTCTTTCACTCGAGCTTGAAGCATCCATATGGCCATTCTGTATAGGAGTGAGTTGATGGCGGAATACAAGGCAACACTTCTTCTTAAAAAAAAATTTTTTTTTTCCTTTAAAAAATACATACATGTTTTTCCAAGAAAATTATCGATGAATAAGAGAAAATAGTTTCTCTTACTAAGTGATGATGGCTTGATCGGTCCACAAATACCTGCGTGTACCAACTCCAAAGGAACTTAAGCTCTGGTCCTTGATTCTTTTAGGAAGCTCTTTCTTGCTTGTTTTCCGAAACTACAACCTTCACGAAGTTGGTCAGGATGATCAATAGTTAGAATCCCTTTCGCCATATTTCCTTTGGTCATCAATTTGAGACTATCAAAATTTAAATTGCCGAACCTCATGTGCCGAAGCCAAGAAGAATCTTTCACATAAGATTTTAAGCATCTTGGGACAATCACTTTGAATATTTAAGAAAAACATTATGTTTTGGTCATTCGCACTCCATTTTCATCTTTCATAGTCAAACTTCTATTTTCAACTAAATATCATGATTTTTCTCCAACAATTGTCCTAATCTTAAGATATTAGTTTTCATCCATAGGACATAATAAACATCAGAAATAAATTGATGGCTTCCATTTTGATTGAATTAAAATCGTACCTTTTCCCTTCACTCCTACTAGAAAAAGGTCATTTTTTTACAGATATTTTTTACGGAAGCATAATATTGTCAAAAACTTATTGTCAAAATAAATTAATCAGTCAAAAATATGTTACGGAAGTTTGCCAAAATTTTTGTGGCAAATTTATTGACGAATGTTTTAAATATTCATCAATATTTTTTACGGAACAAACTATTCCATCAAAGAATGATAGTTAAATATTATTTGGACAGATATCTTACTCTGTCAAGTATTTTCTGACGAACATAAATTATTCCGTCAATAATTTTAAAGACATTCTAATATTTTTCATAAGTTATTGACAACTAATTTGTCAAAAAAATTTATATTTAACAATTATTATTAATAATATAATAAACTTTTTCATGATCGTTAACTTTTATTAAAAAAAAAATTTGGCGTGAGATAATTTTGTCGTCAATGAATTTCGCTAGCGGAATGAAATTTTTTATTGTCAATAAATTATCCGTCAATAATTTTGAAAGTGTTTTAATATTCGTCAAAAGTTATTGACAATTAACCTACTGAAAAATTTAGATTTAATAATAATAATAATATTATTATTAATTAATTAATTTTTCTTTTGGACTACAGATAATTTAGTTGTTAATGAATTTGGCCAATGGAATATAATTTTCATATTATAAATATTATTTATTAATGATTAAGTGTAAGTCAAATTCAAGGTCATAACATTTTTTCTGAACATATCTTTAAAAACTTTTCAATATCTTTTACAAATCGTTTCTTTTTTTTTGGTTCATCTTTATCACTATTATTTCATTTAGGTATTACTGTTACACTATATTTCTCTCCATTTTTAAAACAACACCATACACCTCACAATTCCTTCCCCATGACTTCCTTCCTATTCGAGTGAAGTGAGTTTAATTAGCATCTCCATGGCTTCTTAGTGGAGTATAGATTGAAATCAGAGAAGATTAATTTGATTTTCTTTATTATAGGTACTAATACTGCAATAGAAGTTTGATATTGATAAAACCGTAACTGGGATATATACACACATGCAGTTATAATATATTAAGGAAAAATACAAGAAAAAAAACAACTAGAGTTAGATTCTTTTCGTGGTGATTTTGTAGTGAAGATTCCATGCTGTTTTAATTTTTTTTAAATTCTATTTGTAAAAATATTATAACTGCAAATTTTATTAAAAAATCAAATCAAATTTAATTCATCAATTGCAATTGTGCATAAACTTTTTTAAAGCTGATTGAGGTTTATTCATCTTAAAACGACGTCGTTTTAAGATGAATAAACCTCAATCAGCTTTAAGAAATTTGCTAAGCCGATTGCCATTACAGTAGGTTAATTTACTATCCTTTTCGTTAGACTTCCCGACTTGCTCCCCAGTTAGTCTTCTGGTTCTTCCCTTCACAAAAAAGTCTCTCCTGCTCCATCTCAAATTTTTTGTAAGAGATTCCTCTTGAAATCGGACTAAACTTCAATAAGGCAGAGTTGTTCCTGTGTCCCTCCAGGAAGGTGTTGACGGTAAAGGTTTTTTTTTTTTTTTTTAGAATCTAAACATATTAAATCTTTTTAAAGATCTCTATTAATCCTCTTTCTATTAGATGGTTACTGTATAAATGATTGGTACTCAATATGATTGGTTACTCATTGTCCTTTTGTTAACGATCGCTAGCTCAATTCTGGCAATGGTTATTGTGATAGTCCTGGATGATTCGTAGATTGGGTTGTTCTGAAATTTTACCCATAGGCGTTTTTGGATAACTTTAGTGGTAATAATAACATAAAAACTACTGATTTATTTTTTAGAGAATTCCGTAGTAATGAATCCAGATGGATACTCATTTTCGTTTATAATAATAGACATAAATGTTTCTAACATTTTGTATGATTATCATTTCTGCTGTTGTTATCTAAAAGGCTTTTATGGACAAAGCTAGTAAGGGTATTTCATCAAACGCTCCCTAACGGTTGCTATCAATGGCTTCCTTGTATCCTTTAGTGTGGAAACTGGCACATTGGCTCTGACTAATTATAGATCTAAGCTTTTTGTCTTTTGCCCAAAATTCTGTTGTGGGTGAATAAATTAGCAATTCAAGTGTAAAATACTCAGCCTCTGTTTTCAAGCAAGTTGAACCACCCGATTCTTGTTCCCACTAATGGCGATTTAATTGTTAAGCTGAGTGAATTGGGAAATCAAAAGAATTCATGGTTTGTATGTTATGTTTAGCTTTGATTGGCCGAGACTCACAGTGCCTATTTTGTTTGTGTTATTGCTCTAATTAATCAAACTAATTCTAAAACCTTCCCTCATCATCTTGGAAAGCAGAATTATGATGGAGGTACTCCATCTTTGAGGACTTGGATTT
>JAWZTD010022837.1:0-17681 GCA_035221335.1 Echites panduratus
TAAGCTTCTGTCTAAAACTAGAATTAAAATCAATTTATACTAGGTTTAACCCTAATGGGCTGGTGGGCCTAACTGAATTTAACCTAAAGGATTTAATGAATCATACTAATTGGGCTTATATCTAAAAGAAAAGACTTGGGCCGTCATATTTCAGTTGTATTGGGTTAGTTGGCACTAAAGCATACAATTGATTGTTGAGTAGCGGGAGTAAAAAAGCATATGATGTAGATGAATTACACACTTTTTGCCAGCTTTGAGAAGATAATTTTTTGCTTATTTTGGTTTAGCAACTTTAAAGAAAAATTATTTATTAAAGCCCATGTTTATCTAACTTAGAAACAACTTATTTACTTCGACGAGTTGGTTATTTGTTAACACATTGTTTAGATAGATAGTACCTCATGTTTTGGCTCTTCATTCTTTTGGCTCCATTTCATCCATGTTTCATGAAGTTTTGATATTTAACATTTTGGATGCAATTTGGACATAATGAAGCTCTCCAACCAAAACATTGATCGTATAATCCAAGACTTTAAACCTTCTTTATTTTTGTCAAACTTTTCCACGTTGAAAATGATTTTTAAATCAAGTTGTTCGTCAAATTTGAACATCAATGTCTTCTATCTTTCTTCACACTTGATATGTTGATCCTTTGAAGCCTCATTCCTTACATGATTCTCATCATATACATACCCAAATTTTGCAAGTGCAAAATTCTTAAATTGGGTGTGGAAGTCAACACTTCTACTTTTCTTGGTTATGCTTCCAATAGTACAAGCTATAGATTTTTAAATCTTAAAAATAAAAAGATTATTGACTCAAGTGACACAATTTTACATGAAGAAAAAACTCCATTTAATTTTAAAAATAGTGGGAGTGAAAGAATTGGGGAAAATATTTTATCTCTACTTGCTTCTTCTACTTCAATTTGTGAAAAGAAAAAATTGATGATTTTCCACGTTGAAGAAGTAAAAGAGTAAAAAATGACTATGGTCCAAATGATGATTTTCAACCTTGAAGAAGTAAAAAGGTTAGGGTAGAAAAAGATTTTTGTCCAGATTCTTATGTTTTTAATGTTGAAAATGACCCCCTTACTTTAAAGAAGTTTTGGCATCACCTTATGCAATTTTTTGGAAACAAGCTGTAAATGATGAAACGGAATCACTCATTTCTAATAAAACATACAAATTAGTTGATTTACCATTTGTTGTAAATTAATTGGTTTTAAATGGGTCCTCAGAAAAAATTTAAAGCAAGATGGTTCAATTGAAAAATATAAAGCAAGAACAGTTGCCAAAGGTTTTAAAATAGTTGGAAGATTTAGAATTTTTTGATACTTATTCATTTGTTACGAGTATAACATCCATTAGATTGCTATTGCAGCAATTTTTGATTAAAAAATTCACCAAATAGATGTTAAAATTGTTTTTTTGAATGAGGACCTAAATGAAGCAATTTATAGGGAACAACCTAAGGTTTTGTGGAAGCTGGCTAAGAAAGCAAAGTGTGTAAATTGACTAAATCTCTATTTGGCTTAAAGCAAACATCTAAGCAGTGGCATGAGAAATTTGATTCTTGCATGACTAAGAATGGCTATAAATCGAATGAGTGTGATAAATACATCTATTATAAATCCTGGAATAACTCACATGTCATAATTTGCTCTATGTTGATGATTCGCTACTTTTCGACTCCAATTTGAATGATCAAAGATTCAAAAATCATGCTTAGTAGCCACTTTGATATGAAAAATTTAGGTGAGACAAATTTTATTTTGGGTATGAAATTACTCTAACATGTAATGGTATTTATACTGATAAGTCACAATATAATGAGAAAATTTTGAGAAAATATAATTTTCTTAATTGCAAACATGTGGCAACTCCTATTGATTAAGGTATTCACTTATTTCCACTAAAAAGTGATGATGATGAGATAAACCAAATGGAATATGCTGACTTAATTGGAAGTTTGAGATATGAGACTTATTGCACAAGATCTGACATTGTTTATGTAGTGGGAATACTTAGCAAGTTTACAAGCAAACCAAGTTTAGAACATTGGCATGCCTTAACGAGCGTTATGAGATATTTACTTGGTACAAAAGATTATGACTTGTATTATAAAATATCCAACAGTACTTGAATGATTTTGTGATGTAGATTGGAACACTTTAACAGGTGATTCCTGTTCTACTACTGGTTATATTTTTTCTTTGGGTGGTGGTGCTATTTGTTGGAAATCTAAAGTGAAAACTATTATTGCTAACTCTACCATGGAGGATGAACTAATTAAACTATTATTGCTAACTCTACCATGGAGGATGAACTAATTACCTTACATTCAGTTAGTGAGGAAAAGAATTGGATGAGGGATTTATTATTTCAAATACATATTTTGATATACCAATTCCTATTATATCCATTCATAATGACAGCACCGCTGCAATTGGTAGAGTTCAAAACTGTTATAATAACGGTAAATCCAGACCTATAAAGAGAAAACACAATATTGTGAGATCTTATTTGACAAATCGTGTTATAAATGTTGATTATGTCAAATCTTGTGATCATCTTGCAGATGCAATGACTAAGGAATTAGAAAGAGAAACAGTATAGTTCGACCAAAAGCTTAAGTTGTTAGTAAACCTTCTCAAAGTTCCCCTTATCCCACCATGCTTCGCTGTCGTATGTGTTATCGCCTTACAGGCAGACCGACTAAACCTTGAGTTCTATGCAAATCCGGGCTCGAACCCGCGTCTCTGGTGTGGCATCCAGGCTCTGATACCAATTCGACCAAAAGCTTAAGCTGTTAGTAAACCTTCTCAGAGTTCCCCTTATCTAGAAGGGGATGGGATTGAAGCCCGTAAATTCAAAAGTCACATATGAGGACACCCAACTTGGGGACTAGAGATCTTATAACCAGGTTAAATTTGAAAAATGAATCATATGATGAATTGTATATAAGCAATGCACTATTGAATTTTTAATGTCTCATCCCTAGGGTGTGAGTACATTTATGTTGTAACGATTTGTGAAGGTTGAGTTTTAAATCTTAATGATAATCTGTCACTCTTATTAGTGGGGTGTCAGATTTACAAGAGCACCCTCTATAGATATCACCTATATGAGTCTATACGTAGGTTGCTATATATTAGAATGGGGTTTATTCTTACAGAAAATCATGAAAAATCGGCACAAAGCAACAAAATGTTGGCTATTAATGCTTATGTCAACACCTTGACTATTACGTGTAGGCAATAATACTTTTTCTCCATTTTGCAGTCATAGGTCAAGTTTGAGACCACTACTGACTTTAGAGCAGAGATTATTGTTCTACTAATTGGAGGTTCATGCAGCGCACACATTCATTAGGCAAAATGGTCTCCCTTCAACTAGAATACTCTATTTATTTTTATATTAAAATGAGTGGGGGAATGTTGGTACATTTTTAAAAAAAAGATTATTATTATTTTTTAAGATAATGTGGAGGTTTAATTTTCAATTATCAAACAAATCTTTTCAATCTAAGACTCTTACTTTAAATACACATCATTAAATTAGCTTTAATTCTTCTTAGTTAAATGAAGACGGTTATAACTTAATTTAAATGAAGGTTTAATTCTTCTTAGTTAATACACTTCATTGAACTCATGCAAGATATTGAGTGGTCGTTTGTACCATATATTCAAGGTCAATAAAAAGCTGCAATTCAACTCTTTCCTTAATCGCCTTACTCAATCCTTTAAGAAATATATCCATTGAAGCCTCTCTATCATTTCTGATGTTAGTTTCTATCATGTTTGATTCCAATTGTTTAAGATAGTCCCAACACTTTTTGGAACATGTTTAAGATAGTCCCCAATTGTTGCACATGTGTTCTAGGAAATCTAGATTGGTTCCCATCTACATTTCTTTCAAATCTTTCAACTCTTGAATTCACGTCCTTTCTCATCTCCCTTGTTATATATCTTATCATTCTATCCATCCTCTCCAATATTGATGCAAGACCTACTTGATCAACTCAATGTTAGAAGCTTGGGAAGAAGGAGTTCCTTCCTTGTTCGTGATTGTCCTATAATTGAAAACTCACAAAAACAGTGGAATTGTATTTAAACCTTACTTTCCTTGTGTATGTCACACAAATAATAGCTTTTACACAGTCTACAAAGCATCAGTTCGAGCTTGATTATCCATAAACCCAATGTGAGTTTTTCTATTTGGCTTTGCTCCCCATTTGCCTCCCCAACTTTTTATCCATTCTATCCCACCTTCCCTTCATCAAACACTACTCTTGCCTTTTACCACTCGAACTCCTCTTTCAAATTCTTAATCAACTCACTTGAGAAATACAAATCACTTCGCATAAGAATACCAAGTAATCAACACAACTTAATCAATTAGTCAATAAAGAACAATCCACACAAAACAATTTATAGAACACCTAGAATTCAAAGAAATAGATGATAGGCTTTAATTCAAACACCTAGAGGTCATAGAACTCGATAAAAAATTTTCTGCAATATCAATTTAGCATATTCAAGCCTCTTGAACAGAAGTTAATATAAACAATAGACAAATACATTTTCAATTCAGCCACAAATCATTCTCAATCAGTCAATTGTTCAAATCACGAGCGATCTCATTTCAGGTCAACAATTCTCAACACTTTTTCTTTTCACTTTTTTTTTCCAGAATTTTTCTTCTCTGCAAGCTTGTTTTTATGTTAGAATTTCTCTGTTTCTAATGTTTTGATTTTATGGATGTTTCATCTCTTTCTTTTTGTATTTTTCTTTTCTAGAGATAGATAAAGAACAATCACTTAACACCTTGAATCAGTCTTAGATTTTGGCCTTAGGCTTGATCCACACAATAATAGATCACAAGAAGAAGAATATGATAGATGTAGAAGAATAAATCACAAAACAATCACTGGATCATGAGATTTCAAAGAAAAAAAATCTTAGCAGACAAAAATAAAGCAATTAAAGATAGTCAAACCTTAAGATGAAGAACCATAGACACCAAATTATATGATGTGATTCTTGATTGCTGAAGATTTTAGGTTCAATTTTTCAAGAACACACCAATTAGTTTCAAGAATTCATCAAAGCTTTCCCCAGACCTTATTGAGGTGGAAATTAACCCTTTCTGCTTACATGAGAAAATAAAAATTGGTGCCAACTTGCTAACTAAAGAAAAGGATATCTTGATTACATTTTTGAAATAGTACAAGGCCACCTTTGCTTGGAAGTAGAACAAATTTCAACTCAACTTATAAGCCAGGCCAAGTTGTTACAAGTATGGTGGAAGATCCTACCTTAACGGCTAATGTGGTTATGGTTGAAAAACCCAATAGGAAATACAGAATGAGTTTGGATGTTGCTGAGCTGAACAAAGTTTGCTCAAAGGACTACTATCCTATGCCAATAACAATGCCAATATAAAGCTTTTAGCTTCTTCTGATGCATTTTCTGGATATCTCCACATTATAATCAAGGCCAAAGATCATATTCAACCCTCATTCATAGCAAGTGGTATTCAAAGACCAGATTGGGTGGAACTCGGAAGCCTACATTCATGGCATGCTAATCAAGAGAAAATCTGAGAGGGATCATCTGATAGATTTGAAAGAAACACTAGACAACTTAAATAAGTATCAAATATAGCTCAACCAGTCTAGGTTATCGTTTGGGGTGGATGCGGGAAAGTTTATGCTTTCATGATGACCAAATGCAAAATAGAGGTAATCCCATAAAATGCCTTAGCAATCATGGACATGAAAGAGCCTGCTATGTCAAGCAGATCCGAAAGATGACCGATTGCATTGTGACCTTGTGGAGGTTCATGTAAAAGTCCATGGAGAAGTGCTTACCTTTCTTCAAGGTTTTGAAATTAGTTCACAAGAATTACAAGTGGATTGAGGAATGGTCGATAGCTTTCAAGAAGCTCAAGGACTACTGGGGCAAACTCCCTCCCTTGGAAAGCCTAAAGTTAGGAGAAGCATAGTTTATGCCTAAAGGTATCAGAGTTCACTGTAGCAACAATTCTATTAAAAAAGAAAATGGGACACAGGTTCCCATCTATTATGTAAGTCAGGCACTTTAGGAGGTTGAAAGTTGTTTATTCTTTGGTCTTAGCTACAAGAGAGTTGAGAGCTTACTTTGACTCACACGACATAAATATGTACATAAACACTCCACCCAAACAAGTATTCCACAAACCCAACACATCCGGTAGAATGCCTAGGTAATCTATCAAGCTAATCTAGTACGAAATAAATATCATACCTCACGAAACAATTAAGCTGCAAGCACTAGCTAACTTTATAGTGAAGATCACATTGACTAACAGGTCACCTGAAGTTATAGCTAACCAACCCCAGGAATGAAAACCCTTGCAATCTCTGGAGGCTGTGAGTAGATGGTGCCACCAACCAAGAGGCAAATAGGGTTAGGATAATCCAGCATCTCAAGATAAGACCATCATACTAGAAGTTTTGATAGCTAGAGTCAAGTAGGCAGTCAACCTATGCAGAAGAAAGTTGGTGGCAAAGAGAGACTCCCAAATAGTGGTGAAGCAAGTGAAAGAATTTTAGGCAATCAATAATGAGGCACTGGCTCTCTATATGGATCATGTTAGCTTACCTTCGTGGTGGGATTTTTTATGGTATAGATTCAGATTCTATCCCTTCGTTGCCCCACTTTCTTTTGTGGTTTGCAAGTAGATGATGGAGTAGGGACTTGGGGTCCTTTGAAGTATTATGACTCCCCCTTTTGATGGCATCTTCACCTTCTAGTAGGCGATTAACACCACCATTACAAAATGTTGTCTCAAAGGAAATACCAAGGAAAACAACGTAATTAGAAGTAAAATCAAATCCCAAAAAATTTACCATCTTTGCTCTGCATGAGGTTTCCAGACCCTAGCTTGAAAAGGGTTGAAAAAATTCATTTAACATGTAAATGGTGATTAGTAAAACCTTACAGCATTCCCGCAAAAGGTGTGAGGTGGGCATCTTTGAAGTCCTTCTCCTTTAAACATGCTTAGTAGAGAATATCTCTACAAGCTAAAATGTCTATAATCATCTGCTTTATCTTCCAAGTCTTATATCCTCTGGGCTTAATGGTGACCTCTATGTATAAAGGGTGGGATCTTGTTGAAAGTTGTTTTAGCTTCCCTCCTTTTTAAAAAGTTTGTTTCCACTTCTCTTGATGCATTTGAATGGAAAGGATTTGGTTCAACTGAAGAATTTACTTTCGTAGTTGAGTTATCAAGGGTATTTTCTCTATGATCATGCTCATCACTCTCTCTTCCTTGTTAGCTTTATTAAGGTTATATCTCTGTGGAGCAGAAACCTTGTATTCCAGGAAGTGACCTTTCCTTATGATGCACTCAATAGCCTTATTCAACTTGATGAAACCTTTTGTTGTGTGACCACAATCTTTGTGAAAGGCACAATAGCTACTTTAGTCCCTTTTATTCTGATTTTCTTGATTTATGGGCGTTGGGTCACAACACCATACTGCTCCATCAACACCACTATAAATAAGGTCATGACGAGAGACCTTTAGAAGGGTAAACCCCTCAATCTTCCTCTTTCTATTTTTCCCCTCTTTGCCATCCATAGGCTGGGGACTAGATTTCTTTTCAAAATATGGAAGCTCTGAGTTCGCAATGAGAGTGCAAATTTTTGAGCCACCTTAAACATTTCTCCTATAATTTTTGGTAGTCTTATGTTAAACTCAATCTTCAAATATTTTGAAATAATGCCATGCAAGAATCAATGGAGGGCCACCTCATAACTTAACTCTTTACCCTTATTCTTATACCTTCTTAAATCTTTCTAGGAAACCATAAAAGTTTCTTCCACCTCCCTATTTCTGGTTGAATAGGTCGCCTTGGTTCATTCCAAGGCACTAGTTATGCCAAATGGTGGCAAGAATTAATTGCCCAGTGCAAACCAATTGTTGATGGTGTCAGACATCAAATTAGAGAACCATGTTGTTGCGCTCACATCAAGTGTGCCGGGGAATGAATTGCACATGACAACCTCGTCAATGGTAATCAAACTGATGGCATTCATATAGCGGGATATATGGTTGATGGTGATCAAACTGATTCAATATGTTTTGGCCAATTGCAAGATCACATGATATTTTGGGATCAGAACCTAAGTTCTTTATCATAACGTCTACCTATCTTTAATTGTTTTCCTGTGTTTAGTGTTGAGATCATATTTGTTTCTTTGAAAATTTATGATCTTATGATTGTTTTTTGTTTTCTTCTTCAACATCTATCTTGTGTTTTCTTCTTCTACATCTATCTTACTTTTCTTCTTGTGATCCATTGTTTGTGGGAATTAAGTCTAGAGCAAAAAAAAAAAAAAAGAGGGACTAGTTCTATTTGTTTGGTGACTTCTCTTCTATCTATATAAAAAAGAAAAAAGACAAAAAAAAGGGAAAGGTCAAAAGAAAGACTGAACAAAATTTAAAAAATCCTTAAAAAAGAGTATAGAAATAGAAAAAGAATCATTTAGATCGATTGATTTGTAGTTGTTATATATTGTGGAAATTGATCTTGTGTTAGGTTGTGGTTGAATTTTAGGTATATTGAAGTTAAATTACTTATTGTTTGTGCAAATTAAGATCAAAGGGCTTTGAAATATTGATTACATATAAAAAATTCAAATCACTTATCTTTGGCCTCAGAGTGCTTGACGAAAGGCCTTTCATCAATTTCTTTGGATTTTAAGTATTTGATCCATTGCTTAAATGGTGATTGACCTACTCCATGAAACTCTCGTCTCAATGGTTCTTGTTTGTTGATCTTCATTGACTGATTGACTGAATCACTTGGTATTCTTGTCCAATGTCGTTTGCATTTTCTCAAATGAGTTGATTAAGAACTTGAGAGAGGAGTTAGACTGTTCATTAGGCAAAATGTGTGAGATTAATAGAGTGAGTAGAAAGCCTTATTTGAGTGCAAACACTAGAGAAAGGTGAGGACATATACATATTTCATTATTTTTTTACATCTTTGATTGTAGGTAAATTATGAAAAAACATGCTTCACCATTCAATATGGGGGAGAAAAATGCTTATATGGAGGCTTTCATGGAGAAGATGAATGAGATAAGCACGAGTCTAAGCCATATGAACACTAGATTGGACAATATTGAAGAGAGATTATTCCCGACTAGGTTTTTATGGTGGTCAAAGGTAGTCACAAATTGCCACTTAATGCCACAGGGCATGTATACAAGAGTATATATGGTGGCCCAGGGACCCCCATATACCCTTGATTTCATACTACAAGCTATCATATATGGCACAATATATTGTGAATAATGTGTTTTATACGATAGTATATAATCTTATATTCACATGATGGCCAGTGGTATAATATTTCAACTATTATATTTACTTGGAGCCATCGTATCTATTAATTCTTTTATGTTGCAATTCTCAAGCCACCATGTGTGCCTTTAATTATATACCATGTTCCTCAACTTGCTGTACATGTTTAATTTTTTATGTGATGGCTTACTAGCCGCATATGTGTTTATATTTTTTTTTTTGAGAAAAATTAAATCTGGATGTACTTTTTTTTTCATAAAATGTATTAGAATTTGAAAATTTATAATCTTAAGTATATCAATAGAATTAGGAATTTTAAAACACAAAGTGAACATCGCTCAAATATGCTAAAGCCTACTACTGTAGTTTTTTTTCCAAAAACAAAATTATATATATCTAAGTATATAAGAAACTATTAGTAGGACATAATATTATCTCTTCAAAGTTTAAATTATTTTATTAAATTTTAACTATTAAAAAATTGAACATTAAATTTTCATAGATTTCCTTTGTCTATCATATTATACACATGGAGACATGAATATAAAATATGACATAAAAAGATAACTTTCCTGTTAGTTATTTTCTTTTTTTCTGCAAAAATGCATTTGAAATAAAGGGAGGAAAGGAGAAATAAAAAATTCAATCCAAGTTGATAAAACTATTTTAGCAACTATTCAATTTTAAACTTTAAAAACATTATTCCCATATGACTCCAACAACCCTCAGAATCTGGGCACATGAATGAAACCCTTCATGAAGTAATTCAATGGTTAATTGACAAGGAGTGAGACAATGTAAAAATAAGAAACAATGCTCTACTTCACGTTTGATTCATTTTGTAAGCTCTAGTAAAGCAAATCACTTTTTGCACAACAGTTACTTTAATGGATATAAGAGATTCTTGATTGACCAAGTGCTACATCTTAATAGAAGTAAGAGGATTTTCTTCTGTTTAGAGTAGTGGTTGGAATTTCAACCTAATTGGATAGTCCAGAGTAGTCACCTTGTGACCAAGGGTATGAAAGCAGGTTGATTTGACTAGTTTTATGCCAATCACTTTGAGGAGCAATAGGGTAACTGTTGGTCTAACTACTGTAGGAGCCATTTAAATCGATTAGAGAGATGTAATGAATATCCTGGAAATTGTGAGTCATGGAAGACTGGTAATTTAGGTTGGAGGCTAAACTTTTTCTAGCAATATTTCCAAGTCAAAGCATTTGGTTAAAAGACATACTGACTAAAAAAAATAGCAACAAGGGATACAATTTTGAGATTGGCTACAAGCTAAAGACATGTCATTTTTTCAAGTTTTTGAATCAAATGCAAATTGTCTTGCTATGCAATGGTTGCCAATCTCAACTAAATCAAAGATCCAAAACCTTTTTTGTTCAAGAGTTGCAATTTAAAAAATTTACAACATGTAAGGAACTTAATAATGTTGTATACAAAAGCCAACCAAAGGGTTTTCTTCACAGTTTCATGGTCAACTTTCTTTGCTCTAGCCGAACAAAATTCAATTGAAGGATGAATTGCTTTGGAAACAGAAACCTTCAGCCAGTTCTCCCAACCGAAACCGATTCAATCTCTCTCACTTCCGCATCATATATGACTATTTGATCCTTAGAAATCATTGATCATGGAGGATCTTGCCAATACCAATTTAGAGTAATGATCTTTTTCTAGTTGAGGATTAAGCACACCTAACGAAATTGGAGTAAACCGATGTAGTTCCGTCAGATAATACGAGATAACAGATGGCGTAATTGGTTAGTAGCAATTTATAAATAGTGAAACAGAATGAACTTTCATAGATAAATCATCAAGTTACATAGACAGGGATTATTTTAACATTACATAAACTAGAAAAATAGAAGGTTAAGATGATGAAGGAACTTAATCTCCATACATAAAAAATAACTATGATAGATCAATTTGCAAATAAATAAAATGCTATATAGTTCAAGTATAGACAAACCAATAGTACTCACTTAGTCATTTCACCTGGTGCCATATACAACAACTTGATAGTTAGTAGCTAGAATGGAAATTTTTCAGTTACAGGAGAGGGAGCTGATTTTTCTTACAATATGACTTTAATTTTGAGGAGAGGAGATGGAGCTGATTTAGGAGAAAAAAATGTGAGATATCAGTAAAGTGTATGAGGTGAGGAGAGAAGAGGGGAGGTAAGTTTTTTTCTATAGACTTCCGAAGCGGAAGGATAAGGTGTTGCAACCGAGAGTGAAGAAAATTAGAAGATAGAGTTTTAGTTTTGTTCCAAAGTTCATTAGGTTTGGTGACCTAAACTATTATTTTGGCAGTAAGAGCACATGGATGACTTGCACTTTACATCAACTTTATATCAATCATTGCTTGCTTTATTGCATTCCTCTTTGACATCTTTGGGGGGCATGGAGCACGAAAATGAAGTATAAGCGATTTTTAAATATATATATACATATATCATATGTTATGGACTTGCAAATGTAAACTATGATATGTCTATGTGCTTTTAAAAATGTGTTTTTTGTAAAAATAAATTATCATGTTGTAAGAAATTAAAGTACACATTCATTTTAATATTATATAAAATATGTTATACAGTTGCAATGTAAATTATGATATGCCCAATTTGAGCAACAAATTTCCTCCTCGATAACAAATTTTATGCTTAATGCCTTTGATAGAGTTTCATGGAATTTTTTGCTACATGTAATGGAAAAATTTTGTTTCAATGCTCATTTCATCCATCTAATTCGTAATTGTCTTACAAATAATAATTTCTCAATTGCAATTAAAGGACGCTTATGTGCCTTCTTCAAATCAACTTTGTTCCTTTATTACCAACTCTGTTCATCCTTGCAGTCGAGGTACTATCTAGAAGATTGAATAAATTACTGGAAAGTGGCAAAATGGGGATTATATATCTGATAAAATTGGATTGCCTGTATCTCACTTGACTTTTGCAGATGACATCATAATATTCACAAGAGGCCTCAAGAAATAGCTTAAATCTCTCATAAGCTTCTTAGATTATTACCAGGATTGTTTTGAACAGAAGATTAATTTTCATAAGAGCTCGATGTATTTGCCTGATTCATCCCAAGAAGGAGACAATTTTTTCTCAAGGATCTGGTAGGTTGTATGTTGAAACAAATCCTAGCTATTTATTTAGGATGCCCGATTTACCCAGGAAATGGCAAGATCTCTTATTTTTAGCCTTTAATTTAAAAAATCAGAGGCAAGATAGCAGCTTGGCAGACAAAATTTCTCACTGTAGGATGCATATTGGCTTTTATCCGACTTGTTCTGAACACAACGACAACTTACTTATTGGAAGTAAATGTCATAAGATATATAGAGAAACATATGTCTCAATTTTTATGGGGGTTCCATTCAATTTGGCTCAAGGCGACATTGGTGTAAATGGAGTCAAATTTGCAAACCATTTGAGAAAGGAGGATTACATTTACATTCCTTGGAATTACATCAAAGCTTACGGTTTCCAACTTTGGTGGCATTTCATAACAGGGCAATCACTTTGGGCGAGGCATATGAGGATGAAATACAATTTCCATCTAGGCTCTCCAATGACAAATGGTGGTTCACATATTTGGCAAAGACTATTTTTAGTCAAAGAAGATGCAGAAAACCACATTGTAGTGCTTCTGGGGAAAGGGATTTCTCTCTCCTACATGAAAACTGCCTGCTAGATGGCAGACTCCATGAAAACAACAGTGGTGTAATGGACTCCAAATTAGGAGTCGCAAAAGTCATCAGCCATAGAGAATTTAACATTACATAACTTGCTCAACTTTTTTGGCATATCACTCCAACCAACTGCCAATATTTCTACATCCGGAGCCCTCCAACTGAAGACAAATACATTTGGATGCTCAACCACAATGGGACATTTACACTAGCATCTTGTCTAAGGTTGTTCGAAAACAATCTCCAAGGTACACCCTTCAAATTTCAAAATCGAATCATTCCTTTATTTACATCTATTTTCATGTGGAAATTGCAGAAATTTTTTCTCCCTTTGGACTCTAAAATAATGCATATGGGATTTCATTTACCTTCTAGATGTTGCTTTGTGCAGCATAGAAACATTTGATCACTTATTCGTGACTTGCCATATAGCATGGAGAGTTTGGTCATTCCTTGCATCAACTATTAACCACAACATCACAGGCATATGTTCCATTACTGGTATGATGAATAGATGGCTTAGATGGGACTTTCAAAGGGAATTCTGTTCAAGCTTCTACCTTCTCTCATTTGCAATGAAATTTGGCAAGCTAGATGCAGTTGGTTCTATGAATTCAAGTCACACTCGGGTGACAAATCATTTCCAAAATCTTGGGCAAATGAGGTATTTTTCATACATCATTCCATTCCTGGCTTGCATGATATATTGGGCTTGACACCTACCCCGCGACAACATTTGTGCACGACAGTTAGATGGAGGCAAGAGGATGATACTACAATAATTCTAAACATAGACAGGGAATCTAAAGGGAACCGGGGTCTCTCAGGTGCAGGTGGGATTGTTCAAGAAAAAATTTAAGGTTCATGGCTACATTCTCCAAGACACTAGGTCACATCACAAACTTTGAAGCAGAAATTGCATCTCTTCTCATAATATTACAACTTTGTCATATAAAAGGTTGGAATGGAGTTCAGGTTCAAATGGACTGCAGTAATAGTTCAAATGGTGCAAGGAGCAGTGGAATTTCCTTGGCAGATTTACAAGGAGATAAGATCCATCCAACGCTACATGATAAAGGGGAATCATGAAATCATATTTGTATACAGTGAGCCTAACAAAATTGCAGATTTTTTTAGCATAACAGACATGCACAACTACATCTGATCATTCTTTTCATGCTTTATGTACCCTACGCAGCATGCATGTCCCATACCTAGGACATGTTTAGGAAGCTTTCAATAGACTATTGTAAGAACCGGTTTTGGACACCAGCTTTTCCTCAAAGGGTTTTGCCCCCTCTTGTACACTTTTTATTGAAATAAATAGGTAGGGGTCTACCAAACCCCCCCACCTCCGGGTGGTTTATTTAAAAAAAAAATTATGATATGTCCATGTGCCTTCAAAAATATGTCTTTCTTGTTAAATAAATTATCTTGCTGTAAGACATTAAAGTACACATTCATTTTAATTGTATATAAAATATGTTATGCACTTGCAATGTAAATTATGATATGTCTATGAGTTTTTAAAAATATTTGTTTCTTGTTACAATAAATTATCATGCCTTAAGACAAATCATATTTCATGAATTTGTGAATTAATAAAGCTATCTTTGTGATTAAATTCCAAAAGTTTCAACACTATTCATAGTATGATATATTGTTGGTAATATGTAATATGCCTTTAAACCCTTACCATTTTTTATTTTTTTGTTTTGTAGCTTTAAATCCCATTTGTTTATACTTGTAGTGGGACTGAAGTGGGAAGCATCTATTGGAGTGAAACCAAAAATTACCCAAACTCAATAGTGGCTGTCAGTTCATTGCAAACATGAGGTAATCACACTAGGAACAATACTTGAAACTCTCACTCATAGACAAATTACCTCCTCTTTTTAACTCCTCACTCAAAGTCCTAACTAAACTTTTCCAAACTGGCAAAACTTTTCATGCCATCAACTCCCCAAATATCTTCATATTTCATCTTCGAGAGTGGCAAAATTACCTCCTCAGTTGAACTCCTCACTCAAAGTCCTCCCGAAATATCACTTTCTAGACACCATGTCTTCGAGTCAGACATATATAAACAACGAATTAGAGGGATGCTAATTTGTACAACACAAATTTTAGAAGGAGGGTCTTAGCTTAGAATTCCTTCTCAGGTGATTGACTTGTCAGATCAAGAAATTTTGCCCCTTGGTGATCAGGAGATTAAAGGTTATTTTACCTTGAAGGAGGTAGTAATGAAATGTTAGTTCAAAATTAGGGATATCCTTTCTTTTTGTGAGAAAAGAATTTCTAGTTAGTTTTTGTTGTTATGCTTATGCCAAAAGTGATGTCATTCCTTTTAATTGAAGTTTCTCATATCAATGGCTCAATTCCTTAGATTCTATCACAAAGAAAAGTTATCAGGATTTTCATCAATGATTAGATTGACCTTGGAATTGGATTACCTTAACCAATCTCATGAATTTAAAGACAATTCTAGACCCTAAAACAATGTGAAGAAAGCCTCAAAGAAGTTTTTCAAGAACCCTAGTTAGTTCATGAAGAAACTCTAACCTCAAGGTTAATTTGTTCTTCCATGCTTTGCTCTCAAAGAGAAATTTGCTTTTGATTGATAATAGTGTTGTTTTCTAATACAAAGATCAAGGGATATTTATGGTGTTTAAATCAACCAAACCCTAACTAATACTCTCAAGAGGGGTCGGTGCCTGACATTAGGGGATAAGGAGTCTTTTTTGCAGTTGGAGTTATTGCCAGGATTTTATCTTTTTCCAGCCATGTTCCAGCTTTGTTAGCACTTGTTTAACTCCATTTCTTCAAGCAATTGTGAAGTCTTTCAATCCATGTTTTCTTGGATCTTTCTTGGCATGAATTTAAGCTAACTAAACTTTCATTCTCAAACAAGGCATCATCAAGAAGTTGTTCTTCTCTGTTGAACTTCAATGTCTTTATGCATTCTTCAAACATGAAATGTTCATATTTAAAAGCTTCATTCCATCCTTGGACCTCATATTATACCCAATGAATGTGTTTATTGCCTTCCATGCTTTATTCCGCAGGTAAGGAAGTTTAAGGTTCTTAGCTTTTGTGATTTTTCAGGAAATTAATAGAGGATTTGTTTCCCATTGCCCTTTTTATTTCTTAGATGTGTATCTCGAACTTGAGATTGTAGATTCAAAGATCCTTTTGAGTTCCAGCTCTAATATGTTTCTGTAAATTTTATTGAATCATAACGGCATCAATTGATGAAGAGTTTTTTTTATTGAAATTTTATATGGATTTCCATTTATTTTTCATTGTTTTTTGGTCAGGATCATGATAGGAGTTACAAAAATTCTTTGCGGCTTCTAGTGTGTCTGGATCCACAACAATGGACCCTCTAATTGTCTCCTTAAGGCAAGGCACACCATCATTGCTTCAAAGTAACTAAAAGGGTGAATCTTTATGCTTTGCTTGTGGAACTCTCATTCAAGAAGATGCTGGTTTTTTTTTCTTATTCGGTTCATAAATAACTTTCAACTTTATTATTAGATTTATTTTTTTATTTGAGGTGTTACTAGGAAGCATTTGTGCATATAAGATAGGGTTTAGTTGGAGTTGTGTTAATTTTGTTGGGTTTAGTTAGTGTGGTGTTAATCTAATGATCTGATCATGAAAGGAAACCATCTTCATCATTCAATTACACACCAATTGAAAACTTAACCAAAACATCAACAATGATCATGGTTAGTTTCATTGAAAACTTACCCGAGAGAAAACTGTTTTTCATTTCATACAAAATCTGCCTTCTATTACAAAATAAGAGAGTATTTTATAGATAATTTGAAAGAAAGCATAATGGATGAATTCAGGTGTATTAAGACACAAAATATACCTTAAAACTAGCAAATTTCCTAATAAATAGCTAGCCTGGCAGAGTAACACTTTGCTGCTAAACAGTCCAGCTTACAACCATGTTTCTCCAACAATTCTTGTCCATTTGTCTAGTATTTCATGATGCATTCTTGATGTGTTGTTTCTACACTTTCTTGCATGATTTTTGGCTCCATTGTGGTGACATTCTATAGCTCAAGTCTTTAACATTTTCTGCAAATTTCTTCCCTATAGGGAGATAGATCCGAAATCCACAAAGAAAACTAAATCTAAAAACCCGATTTTTTTAAAAAAATTTCACATAAGAGAGAAATGATACCTTAAGATTGAAGATTGTAAACCGATATTCACTTGCTTTGTGCTTGAATAGCAATCCACAATACTTAAGATCTTCCAATCTACTCCCTAAGATCTAAGTTTTGGGTGAACAAAACTTGGAATGGAGAAGAAGAAATATTATCTCTTGAGAGAGGTGGCTAGGGTTTCTTAGATCAAATGTAAGAATAACCCTAATTGCTAGTTATAATAATATATATATATATAGACATCCTATAATAACCTAATTAGGGTATTGGCTATTATGGGCCAAAATTAATCCATTGTAAAAAACTCTTTTATTTATTTTTAGTCCAAGTCCAAATATAATTAATTGTATAGACCAAAGTCCAAATTAATTATAAGACCAATAAAAATAAATATTCCTAACTTATTTTATTTAGGCCCAACTATAATT
>JAWZTD010022848.1:4474-17667 GCA_035221335.1 Echites panduratus
GGGAATCTACTTAAACTAGTTGATGTCATTTTTTGTTCAAAGCATCTGATGAGGAAACATTTGTTAGTAACCCAAAAAATCTCCTTGTATAAAATTTAACAAAATCAAACACCAATTTGGGTGAAGCAAGGAAAGGAAACTCCTTCTCTAGAAAAAGTAAAGAAAATTACCTTAGGTAAAGATATTTATATTTGATTTGGTATGGATACAATCGAATTTACTTCTATTCAATTCCAATGATGGTCAATTTTGCAAACTATTGGAAAGCCAGTGTGGAGACCATAAAGCAGGTGGGAATCTACTTAAACTAGTTGATGTCATTTTTTGTTCAAAGCATCTGATGAGGAAACATTTGTTAGTAACCCAAAAGGAGCCATTCAACGGGATATGAAATGACAAGGTTTACAGTGATAGAAAACATAATTGTATTCGACATTATGTCTAAGGGTAATTTTTGAGATCTTTGGAGAGGAATGCAGATAATCCTCTTCCTTCCTTCAGTTCATTTTTTTTTTGTGTGAAAATAATTTTAATTTGTTTAATTTGATTAAATAATTTAATTTGTTTAAAGAGCTTAGCTAGCCCCTAAACTCTTTGTTTTATTGATTAAACAATTTTGAATCTAAGGATTGAGATAGTTTTAGTGATGAACATCCCTTCCAAAAAAAACTTTATCTTGCATGATATCATAATGATTTACTATGATAGGTACTTATATATAATTTTGTAAATGCTGCAAGAATGGAATGTATTCCCATAGCCATGATCCCTTGTTGTTTATTTTATTTACTTTTCAAATGATATATTCCTTGAGTTTCTCATCACTTTGATAGAGTGTAAATCATTTTGGTTTTTAAAAATGGTGTGATACTAATTTGGTTTAAGTCTAATGGATATATCATAGTTATATTCATCAATTGACTACTCATTTTTAAGTCTAATAAGAACCATTGCCAACTATTCAACCATGAATATTTTACGGCCAAACATCTGATTTGGCCACTCAACTTGTCGCTTTTTTTACAATTTAGTCACTCAAGTTAGAACAAAGTTAATTTGACTATTTATCTTAGATGTTATTCGTCACAAAATTGTCCATGTAAGCTTGCCTACATGTAATGTTTTTACAAATCATCAATTGGTTTTATTTTTTTAATAAAACTCCATATGCAAAAGTAAAAATTCCCAAATCCCAAATTATGGTTTTGCATTATTTGTATTCTTAAGTGGGTTTATGTGAATTCTAAATTTATGCTAATACAAGGAGGAATTGGTTTTCATCCTTATTGTAGGCTAGTTCAATAGCAGCCAAGGGTGAAAGAATATCTTCACTTAACTCCCTTATTCAAGCTTATCAATGGCATCTAATTCGTCATCTTCGAGTACTACTCAACAACAAAATAGTTTTAGACAAGCATAAACTGCTATTGTGGATCAAAAGTGATTTTAAAGGTTTCAAAGATGGAACATAACCCAGGTCCCCAATTTTATGGGTGCTCAAATTTCAAAGAAAGCTATACTGATATTCTTTGGCTGTTATGAATTTTCATTTTATTATAGTCTAGCTAGAGGCTTTTGGTGCTATTCTCTTTGAAGTTTCAATTTGTGGTTTTTGATTTTCATTTTCTATCTATGTTATAGATTTGTTATTTTGATTACCTTGCCACCATTCAAAATCTTCCTACTATGTTGTTTGTTGACAAATTTGAACGATGGAAAGAAATGTAAATTTTTTTTCTTGGGCTAATACAGAGGTATAAAGTATATTAGAATTTCTCTTATTCGAAGCAATAATTGAATTTGAATTTGTACATACTCAAAGAGGAAGGAATATCACACAATGTAGTCAATGTAGATTGAGAGAGGAGGAGGTATAGACTCTTCAAGAGAAAATAGTTATTTTTGCTGAGAAGTTAGGTGTAGAAGCTGAAGACAAAGGAAAATGCTCAATGTAATAAAATTGTACAACATTTTTTCGCTCATGTAATTCTAGTTGTTGCTATGAAATGCATTAGGATGGTATTGTGGCTAGAATATTGCATCATGTATTTTATGGTCATCTTAGGGTCATCATGGATTGGTTTCTCTTTCGTTTAGACCCACTTGTTCTTTGAGTTCATGATTATGAAATTACAAATTTGATGAAATTATGAAATTTTGATTTGTTTGGGACTGCTATGGATTTCTTGTTACTTCACGGTTATTTAATTTTGGGATGGTCATTGGGCTGTAAGGATGGTGAAACTTTACTTACTGCTAATATTGGTTTGGCTCTTCTTTAATGTTTCTTGCATTTTATTCTCTGAATTTTTAGAAAATTCTGAGCTATTTTTGCACTCTCATCTAGACACATTGCTCACTTTATGCAATTTAATGTGGCCTAAAATTATCTATATTTCACTTTTGATATGCTTGGTTTTGAGTAGATCCTAAATTTCCTAATCTTCTATGGACTTCTTGGTGCTCCTATGTTACCTTTTTGCTATCTTGTTGTGCTTCTCTAATTGCGTTTTCTTTAGTAATTTGGCTTGCCTCTGGACTCATGCTTTCCGTTACTGCCACCTAATTATTTTAAATATAAGAGATAAGCATATTCTGCTAAAAATTTTGCTTAGTTTTGGTCTATTTTTTATTCTTTATTGGAATTTCTGTTTTGCAATCGGAAACCGTTGGAATGATTTCTTTAAACAAATTCTTCCTTGGTCTTGGCAACCATTCCTATTATATCGGAAATTTCTGGATTAAGATCTTGTGTATGGTGCTTAAGGTTTAGCTACTTATTCATGATACTCACAATATTAAGGGTGTATATTTGCCTCTTTCTATTGTCAAGAACTGATTTTGAATTCCTTGCAAAGCTTTTGGTTCATGCTTGATACATTGATGAGAAGAATTGGTTTCAGTTTGGATTGAAAGGAGACATAGCCAGGCAGTGCTATAGGTTTGAATGGATTGCCTTATATTTTTGATAGATTAATAGTGTTTGTGATTTGTTGATACCTTCTGACTATTTAAGAGTGATGATTTGCCTCTTTATTCAGTCAAGAACATATTTGGAACTTTTTACAAAGATGTGTTTTCATTCTTGTGGCATAGATGTGAAGAATCAGTCTATGTTTGTTCTTGGACCGAACGGAGATTTTTCAGAGTATTTTTTTAGGTTTGAAAGGTCTATCATACGTTTTTAGCAGAATGGGTCCTCTATTCTATGCTTCATTTGGTCAATTAAACAAATTAAAAATTTACTAAAATTGTTTAACTAACATATGAGAATGAATTGGACTATGAAGATGGTCATGTTGACTCACGAAAGGGGTCATTTGATATGATAATTGTAGATACTGAGAAGATTCTAGATGCTAGTCCTGCTCATTTTGTTAGGGACACTGACGATGGGAATGATGATATTAATTTCCTTGATGACGATTTAAGTGATTAGTCATGCATTGTTGCATAGTTGACCCCACTCATTATACTTGAATATTAGTCGGATATAAGGTGCAGTTGACCAAATTTTGTGGGGGTAATTACTCTAGTGCATTGGTAGATTTTTGTATTGTGTAATATTCAATAATTTGATCAATAACTCTTGTTGTTCTTGTGTGAAATCATCTCTTACTTGAAATGCCATTCTTCTCATATTGAATTATGCACGATGCTAATCAGCTGATTGAGATAAGATCATAGATGGTATGTTGGCACCAACATATGCTTCAAGGACATATTCTCCTCTACAATCACTACATCTTTCAGGTTTCAAAACATGTTTCTATGTACATACTTTACCCATTTTAGAATGCAATTTATGAATTATGATAATTGAAATGCATTCAGCAATATAGGAGAATCTCAATGGACAAAGTGAGACATATGTCAACTTCTTAAGCGTAATCCACCTCTAGATAAAGTCTCAGCCACTATGAGTTCCAAATTCTAGTAACAAATAAATCAATACATTGATAACATCTTCTTCTAAAGGCTAAATATATTTTGGATTATGTTTTACCTACATGAAATGATATACAGTTAATTCTCTTGCCAACTATTTATACAAAGTCCTAGGCTTAAATCAAACATTCTTGGATGGTAATCTTGATAGGGAAACGTTGCATAGAACTATCAGAAAATGCAGTTATGTTGTTCAACATGATCTCTGCTTGCTTTCCCTGTTGCACTACTCATCAACCCCTCTCCCTCACTCTAAATTAACCAACCAAAAATAATGGCAGAAAGATGACATAGAAAGAAATTGCAAAGAACAGGGAAGATAGATCCAAATCTATTCTTGATTGAGAGAAAAAACTAAAACAAGACAGTAAAAAAGCAAAAGTAAATAAGACAGCAAAAAATCCACTCAAACCCAAGCATATCATTTGTAAAGCATAAGTAATTATAGTCCCTATAAGTATTGAAAAAGAGTGAGCAAAGTATTCAGATAGGAGTGAAAAAAGTACTCAGAATTTCCTAAGAAGTCAGAGATCAATGCTTATGGTTACAACAATAATAAGTATAATAATAAGACTCCAAAATTGTTACAACAAGAAAAGGCACAAAGCAAACTTACAACAACATTCAGATCTTCACCATGAATCAAGATATACATTCAAATTTCCAATAGTCTGATAATCCTAATTAGCATCAAAACCAAGTTTATAATGCTTGGTAACCAAAATACACTAATTTTTTTATGTTCCAAAAAATGTCTTCATTGGATAAGGTTGTTAGGAGTACATCCACTTGTCACTTCTAATGTTGTTGATGTTTTTGATTTTTTCCTGGGTGACTGTCTCCTTGGAAAGGTCAAGACACAAGTTGCATGATGGGTGTCGAGTTCAACAAAAATAAAATTTCTTACTCTCAAAATATGAATTGCAGATAATGGCAAGTAGGGTCTTCTCCGCAAGAATTGATGATTGATTTATTTCTCAAAACAATGTAAGAAAAAATGGGGTGGATTTTCAAAAATTAACTAAAAGGAGAATTTAAAAATAACATCAAGTAAAGAAAATTAATTTAAATCGATATCAAAATAATTTCTTGTCAAGGATAAATATCGAACTCGATTCAAAATTGATCATTGATGTAAAAATAGATTAAATCTAACTTGAATAAATTAGTTCTAGTTATTGACAAGCTCTAACAATCAACTTCTCCTTAATTAATTATTAATCATAACAAGCTCTTTGATTAATTCATTTATCAATAAACAACTTTAAATAAGATTTAAGATTTAATATGTGATAGCATTAAGAATAAGAGAAGCCCAATCCTAACTAACAAATACACAAGCTCGATTTATTTAGATTAGATCATGTGTTCACATAACACAAAATATGTTATTCGCTGATGGTATTAGAACAATTAAACAATTACGAATTTAATGTTCCAAATATCATGCAAATTCCCTAAGTTATCAAATAAGGTACCAATATTCAATAAACCTGGAAATTTGTAATAAAAATAGTAAACACATGAATATTCAAGAAGAAGAAATCAAAATAAACATAATTAGATCTCACAATTTGGATGAATAGAAGTCTTCAATTTGATCTTTGATTAGAACATAGAAATTAGCCACTCATGGCTTTGGAGCTCTTCTAATATCTCTCTGGAATACAAGATGATTTCTTATCAATGAATGACCTTTTTCAAGAGAGTTTCTATCCCCTATTTATAGGATTTGTATTCATAATCCCTTTTCCTTAAAATCTTGCATGTTTTGGGGTTTGTCCCCTATCTTTTCCTTAAAATCTTCCATGTTTAAATAATCTCTTTTCCATAAAATCATTTTCTTTTCCTTAAAATCCTCCATGGTTTATGGATTGTCTTCTTTTCCTTAAAATCCTCCATGTTTTCCGGATTCTCTTCTTTTGCATAAAATCTTCTTCTTTTCCTTACACTATTCCATGTTTTACGGATTGTCTTCTCAACTTGAAATTTATCCTGAATAAGCCAAAACCTTGATTTTGTGCTTCTCTTCATTCCAAAGCTTAATTTACTACATAAAATATAGTCAAATTCCACATAAATAATATTTTCAAACAGTTAAAATCAAAGGTTTACACATAAATTATGTAACAAATTATACATCTATCATTGTAGCTATAATTGGCTGAAATAAACAAAATTAGAAATATATTCTACTGTTAGTACTGCACAATATTCACCAATTATTTAGAATTACTAAGAAGATCACTTACGTTAAATATTTGAAGCCCAATTCTTTCATTGACATATGGCCCTTCACTTGTCAAGCTCAACTTCGTCTTTCATGGTCTCACATGAGAATACTTTTTTTTTTTTTTTTTTGCCTTGTTAGATCCTTCATCCTTGTCCTTCTCACTTGACACCACATCTACCAAAGCGATATTTGAAGCATTTGAAGTTGAAGGCAGGTCATTTGGGAACAAAACCCAAGAAAGCTGGGTTAAGAAAAAAAAGCTATCAGTAGATTGAACAGAAAATATGAAATTGATAGGTCCCGATCAATGTTTATAAAATTCCCAAGTAAAACTATTGTGGTTATGGCAAGAATAAGCCACTGGAATCTGATTGGAAAATTGTCCGTTTTATTCTGGGCTCTCATAGCATTTAAATATAAATGAAAATAACAGCTAGTCCTATTTTTGAGTAAGCAATCCTAAGGAATAGGACATTATGGCAACAACTAATAGATAAATTCAATAAACAAACTAATATGCTTAAGCAACTAAATGGACCATGTCTTTGGTAGAAAGATAACAACAATTCTTGACCACTTTTAATCAAAGTAGTACTTTGGATTCCTTTTGGATATTCGTGTGGACCTCCTTGGCTTACCAGAAATTACCTGAGAATTTTGCCTAGAAAGGCAACCTTTCTTGTTATGGTCTTGTATTTTGCACAACGCACATCGAACAACTCTCCCTTTTTTGGATAATTTCTCTAGTTTTTTTTTGCTCATATCTAATTTTTCTCCTTTTTTTTTTTGGCCTTCCCAAAAAAGTTTTGAATTCTAAAGGTAGCACCCTTGGTTTCTCATATTCATCCCATTGTTGAATATCTCTCATTAGTGACATAGTCACATCATAACCCTTTAGGTATGTTGATTGAATGTATTGATTGGCTACATAATCTTCAATCCTAAATTTTTTTTTTTTTTTTGGATTACTAGAATGACATGTGTTAATGGAATTCTAGCTAAGTCCCATGAGCTACATGCACAAGTCTTCTCTTTTAACTTAATGGCATGTCTATTCTTCATATTCGAGTATTGAGTCCATCTCAAATTTATTTGCTCCACTGAAATCCACATTCCACTAAAAAGACTCCTCCTTAGCATCTAACTTCTTCAAAACCCTTGCACTAATATCTAATTTCCATCTATCACAAAAAGACTTCTTTGCTTGAAGCCTTTTCGTCAACATAAGTCTAATTTTGCTTGAACATGGAAATTATAGATTTTCCAATATTCAACCATTGAAAGTTTTAGTCATGTTGTTGTTGACATCGCAACAAGAAAAGGTGAAAAAGAAAACCTTCACAAACTTTTCATGATTATATTTTAAGAAATCCTCTACTGACTCCGTTCCTAATGTCCCCAAATCCATGATCCTCTCATTGAATTTTGCTTTGCATGTTCATCGACAAGTGAGCCAAAATGCTAATTTTCTCCCATCACCTCTTCATTTACTTGCCCGCGCATGATAGACATGTCAAGCACACTGCCTATGCTCAACACTTGGCAACTCCTCTCTAACAATTATCTCCAGCCCCTATATGTAATTTTTATACATTAAAATTTGTATGAAAAAAATTAAAGGAAAAATAGTGATTTATGCATATGAACTATTTATGATTCACTCAATACCCATAAACTTTGTTTTATTCTATTTATACACATAATAAATTTACGTGTACTTATTTCTACTCTCCACCACACCTTATGGCTGAATTTAGCCATTTTTCTCACTTGAGAGGCATGCACTTATTGTTCAAGGGCAAAATAATCGTTTTAAGTCTATTTTTGCTAGAAAATAACAATAAAACTCATCATCTGCATAAAATAACCTAACACGTTAGAATTCACAAAAGAAATTTTTTAAAGTTTTACTGTTATTTTTTCTAATTGGAATAAAATTAGAAGGACTATTTTGCCCTAAAACAATAAGCCCCTGTTTGTCAAGTGAGAAAAGTGGCTTGATTCTGCATGAACATGGTGACAGGATATAAATAAATATATGTAAATTTATTATGTATATAAATAGATGAAAACAAAGTTTATGAATATTATGAGCGGATCGTAAATAGTTTATGTACAT
Organism: Echites panduratus; assembly: GCA_035221335.1. Lineage (NCBI taxonomy): Eukaryota > Viridiplantae > Streptophyta > Magnoliopsida > Gentianales > Apocynaceae > Echites > Echites panduratus. Next base: position 12,775 of record JAWZTD010022848.1, read on the forward strand.
AAATTGCTATTTTCCAAAATTAAAATTAATGCATAATATTAAAAGATAATATATGCATATTTGAATGTTGTAACCAAGTCTTACTGCATATTATTAAGTTAGCTTACAATAGAAATACATGAAAACAGCATATCATATGAACAAAATTTTACCTTTTGCATATTAGAAATAATAACCAAGTCGTCACCATTAATAAGTTATAAATCATATTTCAGCATTATTATGAATCAACCCATGTGCATCGGTAATCCCCATGCACCATTGTCAATGTCACGTTGTACATTTGATTGTTCTCATCTCTCCCAATTACACATAAAAGTTGTCTTTTGCAAATTCCCTTAAGAAAATATCTATCTATACCAAGAATTGGCATACAACAAGCTTTCTATCCTTTCTTTAGTACACCAAAACACATGTACCTACAATCAAAAACAACTTTTCTTTCCCCACCCTCATCCACTATTTTAAGAACAAAAGTGGTGTCGGGTGCTGTCTTGTGAATCTCGTATACATAGTCCCACAATCGTGCATATTCCTCGGTATAATCTCCCACAATATTCTACATGACTGATTTCTTGGCCCTATAACAAATTGACAAATCCAAGCCAATCTTAAGTCTACTAATACACATTTGCTTCAACTCCCTAACTTTCAATGATGAATTGATGTATGTCATCTCTAAACTCCCTGCATTAAATCTCTTATCCACAAGTGCAAGCTTATTGTCCATGAAACAATCCTCGTTACCAGTAAATGTTTTCAGAGTGAATGCATCTCAATTTGAAGTTTAGATAGTATGCATTCTAAAACTACAACCTTCCTCACACCTTCTCACTGCTTCTCTAAATTGCTCCTTACTACTAAATCTCATTCCTAGACAAAATGCTGGAACATATGAAGCAGGATCATACCTAACCAATGGTTTTCTCCTACTTCTTGTTGATCTACTCATTTCTCGTTCAACTATATCATCAACAAAATCTGGTTTCTCTTTGCTATCAGTTTCTACATCCCCAATCTCTTCATATTCATTTTCATTTACATCTTCTTGGTGCGGTATATCATCCAAATCACTCTTGAAGATACTAGGTGCAGCATCCCTCACATTTGCTTCTACTAATTCAAGTGCTCCATGGTCAATTGCTTCAAAATAATCAATCCAAAAAGCAAAACAAATAGAATATTATACAACCATAATATTTTTGAGAAAATCAAGAAATTGAAATAGGAGCAAAATACAATGCTAATGTAAAATACAATCAGTTTCAAAATAAAGTACAAAATAGAAATGGATATAACCATAAACTATACCAAGAAATAGAGTACTCACAATTCTTGTATCCTCTTGATTGGTCTGCAATAGTTCAACAAGAAGTCAACATTGTTTTTTTGTTGCCATTCAGAATCTAGTATGTCTCCATCAATTTCATTGTTTTCCTTAGTGTTCATTCTCTTTCTCTTTGTTGCATTAGATGGGTGATTAGCTATATTCCTTCTTACAACTTGTAGTTCATCTTTATCTTCATCACTATATATGTCAACCCCCACATATATGTCATTGTAATACTTTTCTTCTTCTTCACCACCTTCATTACAATCACTTGAATCTTCAACATCTTCATTGTTAATTTCCTTCTCACTAGACTGTCCTCTGATGCTTACATTTTCCTTCCATGTTCTTCTTTAATTTTGTTCTTAGCAGTTAAGTATATTATATTTTGTTAGCTATTCCATTTCCATGGATCGGATATTCAAAATAAAGCCCACCAACATTAAAGAGAGACTTATGAAGAAGTTAACACAAAATAAATGGGTGACCAAGATTTGTTATTTTTAAATTTATATAGTGTGGACTCAAATATGTATGAAAGTTGCATGACTTCTTTATGTACAGTGACATTTATGCTTGATTGTTTTGTTTTTGAATTACTAATTTATCATTAATTACACTATGCTTCTTATTTGTACATAAAGTAGTTGAAAAAAAAAATCTAACACTACTGTATAGCATATGCTTATAATACTTTTTATTTTAAATATGGTTAGACAAATATGGATAAGAGTTGGATTCATAAATTTCCCTGTGGGAGGTTTTATATGCATTGCTAGATTGAATACATTTATAAAGGTGGCTACTGCACACTGCATAGAACATAATGCCTTTGATGTAGGTGCTTATATCATTACTTCATGCATCTAAGTCAGGTAAAGGATCATTTATTGTTGAAAGTTATGATAGAAAGTACAGCAGATGGATACACTATCGCGAAGTATCAAATAACTTATCGTGACCAAAATGATTATTTTGAATTTGATAATGCATCAAACTCAAATGATAATGATGTTGATGATATTAACAAGCTTCTGGAGGATGCTTTTGCACCTTTAGATAATACAAATGAATGTCATCCAAACAAAGAAGATGGAAATATTTAGAGATGTTGTATAAACTACTACTAGATGTTGTATAAAATATTACAAGATGAATAACGTAGGAGTTATATCAGGCTTGTAAGAAATTCAATAAACACTCATATCTTTCATTTTAAAACAATGGGGGTGGGGAATGAGTAACTACTAAAATGATGTTTCAAATATTGAAGCCAGCACCATAGAACCGTCCAAAAACATTTTATGAGGGAAAAAGTATCATGTGAGAATTAGGATCATCTTATGCAATAATGAACACTTGGAAGAATGATTGCATTCTTTAAAAGAAAGAATATGAACATCTTGTAAAATGTCCAATATGCAGGGAACCTAGATATAAGAGTAGAAAAGGGTAAAGCCAAAAAAAATCCTAATAAAACTATTGTAACATTTTTGAATTATTCCAAACCTTCAAAGATTATTTACCTCAAGGAAAACAACAGAATGAATGAAGTAGCACAAGGATAAGCTGGACCAAAAGGATAATGTGCAAAGACATCCTACAAATTCCATTGCCTGGCATGATTTTGATGCCACATCCATGGTTTGCAAGTGATCCACATAATCTGAAGCTTTACATGTGAGTGATAGATTTAATTTGTTTGGTAATATGAGCATTTCTTAAACTGTTTGGCCAATAATGCTCATACTTTATAACTTAATTAGCACCTGGGAAGTGAATGAAGGACCTATTTTGTTCATATCTCTATTAATCCTTGACCCCAAATCCCCAGGTAATGGCATTGACATTTACTTACAACCCTTAGTGGATGAGTTAAAGAGTTATGGGAGTGTGGAATTCTAACATATGATGCAGGTTTGAGACCGTTAATGGAGTGGTCACTAGCTTTGGGATTGATTTTTTCTTCTTTCCAAGAGATCCCCATTTAGAAGGGAAGTCCTTCCTATCTCGCATATTTGAGGAGGGACTCTTTAGGTCACCTATAGATTCTGAAGACTTGTCAGTAGTAGGTCTAAAGACATAGATTTTCTTTGAACAACAGTCTCCATTGCTTTTATAAGTCTCTGCAATAATGTCTATAGTTGTTTGATTGTAGAGACCTCCTTTTCGGCAAGTTTGAGAGCTACATACCCCCTTGCAATCCTTGTTGGAATGTCTTGATGTAAATGGCATCATTCTTATGTTCTATTTAATCAGCTTCATCGTTGTAACTACTATAGTAGCTCCTTGTACTTTCATTGACCTTTCATTTAATGGTGAGGGGGTTGTAAGGATCGAGAGGAAAAAAGAGGAATCAAGAGACCTGTAAGGATCAGCAACACTTCCAAATGCCACTTCTACTCGTCGCATCCATCTTCAGGACAATCTAGTCGTCCTAATTGTCTCCACCGTCTTCTTCTCTACTGATCACATCTCTTAATGCTTTGATAGTTCTTTAGATACTATTCCTTGAATTGATTCCATCTGATGTGCTTCTTGCTTTTTTGTGAAGAAATCAAACAAACACACAAACCACACCAAGAAGAAAGGATTTCGTCTATGGTTTATTTTTGGATTAGTTAGAGTGACCTATAAAAAGGATTCTCATCAACCACCCTCTTGATTTGGAAGACTAATCAACACCCTAATCCCTTAGTAGTTGATTGCCCTAGTGTAATTCTCTAAGAACCCTAGAAGAGTCTTGGAAGAATCTCACATAAAAGACCTAAATCTTCTTCAAACACACAAATGTGTAGAGAAATGTTTTTGATTATCAAAGAGTTGTATTTTCTTACAAGAAAGAGACTATATATAGTGTTTTGGCTAGCCAAAACCTTAATACAAATGTTCAGCCATTTAATTGCACAAAAGAGTACTTAACTATGCAAGAAATAAAATGACAACAAGTGAACCGAAACGGAAAGTCCTGTAGCGAATCGGTTACTGTAGCGACTCGGTCTCTATACATCCCTTATCATTTTGGATGCTTTCTTGGCTGGAAATGTAGCTTGTGATCCTCTCAATTGTTGATACATTCCATAACTTCTTGATCACACATTCATCATATAATTTTGTTGCTTCAAAAATGACTTCAAAGTCAAGTCGTTCTTCCTTCTCTTGGAGATATGTAACCAAAGCTTTTCTCATCTTGGTTACTCATGCCCTTGTGATCGGTCTATGAGGTATTGATGGTGCTATTTCGCCATCATTCCCCCCCTTATTGGAAGGATTCATCCTCGAATCTCGTCATCTACATCAAAAGAAGATAGGTCACTTACATTGAAGGTTGAACTAACATTGTACTTACCTTGCTAGTCGAGTTTATAAGTATTATCGTTGATCTTCTCAACGACTTGAAAAGGTCCATCTCCTCTTTAATCGAGATTTGTTTTCCTAGCTTGAGGAAGTCTCTACTTTCTCAAGTGAATCCACACCTAGTCTCCGATCTCAAATGTTACTTTTCTTTTACCCTTGTTATGATAGTGAGCATTTCTTTGGTTTTGCAATTGAATATTCTCTCT
>JAWZTD010022867.1:0-17658 GCA_035221335.1 Echites panduratus
AGTGAAAGTGGGAGAAGACTCGATGAATCAAGGAGTCTAATGGCACCTGACACTTTGGAAGCTCTGATGTGTGCTTCAGATTGGATAAAGGCAGAAAGGAGAATTCAAGACATCACTGCACCGAATTTGTATGAAGATTGGGACTTTTACGGAGAATCGTCTACATCACATGTTGATAACAATTAAATATAATTGTAATTGTATTGATAATTTGTGTTAATTATAACTTTATACAATAAAATAACATTTTATAGTATTATTCTTTTTATTTTTTTTACCATTGTTATAATTTAAATTTAAAGTTATTAAAAAAAAAAAAAAAGGAAAACCCGCTAGGCCCTCCCGCTCGCCCCTAACCCGCTAACCCGCCGGGCCAGCAATCCCCCAGCCCGTCCCAACCCACTCCATCTGAATCTGGTGGGTTGCCCGAATCCGTCCCGACCTGCCCGCTTGTCATTACTGCTTATGTTCCATGAATATAATAATGTCACTAGATTTTTTTTTTTTTAGCCTTTGAGATGTGACACTTGTCACCTCCATAGTGTGACATTTGTCAGTCATTCAACCCCATAATCCGCGTTCCATTTTTTAAAAGTAAGTTAAAAAAATGGCCTTAGAATCAAAGAGAGTCAGGATATACATAAACAAAAGTATTATCCTACCTCTAAATAAATTAAAAAGGAGACCGAAAGAACACAAAGTAAGTCCAAAGAAGCCCGTGTTCACTCATAAAAGCCCTTATCGAGCCCAAACAAATAAAGAATCCATCAACCAGTTCAGTACCTTGAAGTAACCAATATGGAGCAGCATAAGGATGGGATTGGGCTGGGCTAGATTGGGCTTGACAGCTCATCATTGCTCTACAAAAGGTGAGGATCGTCGAGGGAGGGATGCCTATTGTCATCCATAGAGGATCCAGAATCAGAAGGTTATGAAGCAGAGAAAAGTCATTGTGGCCCGAAAGTTGAGACCAAGACTGAGAAGGAATCTAAGGCCCAAAATATCAAAAAATAATTAAAATAAAAATCCATTGTTGGTCCTTTCAAGAAATACAATGGACGAAGTACTATGTTATGTAATTGTTCAAAGAAGAGAGAATTAGCATGAACCGTAGAAATTAGTAAATTCAATTGTGTACCCAAAAGAGGTAAATCAAAGAAAAGTCAGTGTGGGCATAAAGAAAAATATACATATTTTATTTTTTTTGTCATTAATTATAATAGGTTATTATTTTTAATTTATTAAGTATTTTACTTTTTTTCTTGCTAATTTAATTATATTTCTATCTCTTTTCCGTAGATACTCTTGTTATATTGATTAAAATTATAAATAGGGACATTTAGGAGAAAAGAAAATTAATTTAGTTTTGACAAAATGATTGTTAGTGACTTATAAATCACTTTAATCAATTTTTTGCTGAAGTAAGTTTTATGAACCTTTTATTCTTATAGATTAAACAATTGAATACCTTTGGAAATTAAAATTTCACTATCATTTTATTCTACAATTACAAATGGATAAGAATATGAAGGTTTTTTTTAAGCCATCAATATTATATTTATTTTAGTCCAAATATAAATTAAAATTTTGAACTTTATTAAATATTTATTTATTTTAAAATATTATTGTCAATTTGTTTTTAAAAAAACTATCTTTGAATAATCAACAAAAATTAAAAATTAATATTTATGAAGGTGGTAAATACAGATGGAATGTTTTTTTAAAAAAATACTTTGAGTTGCAAAAATTTGGCCAAGAAAATAATTTTTTGGATCATTTTAACCCTGAAAAAGACAAGATGTACAAAACAACTCATAGAATTTTGGACACAAGTTGTTGATTTTAGAGTTACGGGTTGTTGGTTTAAGTAGGATTGTAGACGTTTTATATACTCATACAGTAACAGGTGCCTTTATTGTGTTACAGGTTACTTGTTAGTCAATTAAGGATTGTTTGTTACCTAGTTACGAATTGTTGAGAAATTACGGGAATTCAAAATCATTTCATATTACCTTAAGAAAACTGAACACATAGTAAGGCATGATCACACTATCTCACAATCCATTGAATCACTGTCCTCTCAGCAAAGCACAACCCTTATTCCATGCAGTTCCTATCACTCTTCATTTGAGTACAAACCTATAACTCCTCAGAAGCAAGAAAACAACTCAGCCACACTTGTTGTTGAAGTTACAACTCTTCAACATCAGAACTACTATTTTTTGAATTAAAGGCAACAACTTTTACTTGAGTAATGATTTTTTAAAGTAAAAGTTGGTTCTTTAAGTGCGTAATGCGTTTTTTTTTCTGTCCGTTACAAAATTTGTCTTCTCAAAATGTGATTTTAATAGGTTATTTGCTTAAAAAGTTCACTTGTTTTATAGGTGGTGTTTTAAAATTGTAATAATTGGATTTTTGTAACTAAATAACTAAAATATGTTTAATGTCTTAGTTAAAAGCTTCGATCTTAATATGTATTAGGTATGTATAGAATCTTTGAAATTTGTTTTTTAGTTACAATAACAAAATGATTAATTTCTTTGTTAAAAGCTTCTGTTTTTCCATGTTTTTGATATGTATAGAAGCTTCGGCATTTTGGTTGTTCATGAAATGTGTACGTGTTGTCGTTTGTGGAGTTATGATTTGTTTCATGCTTGCATAGGTAGTTTTGTGCGTAGTTACTGACTGTTTATTTGAGTAACTGGTTGTTTTTTTGAGTTGTAAGTAGTTTGTTTGAGTTACTTGTTTATTTAAGTTACGGATTTTTTTTTATCCTTGATAAGAATCTCTAGTTACTGATGATAGATCTTCTTTTATTTTCTTAGATGGAGAGTTATGTTGTCCACAGCAAAGCACAAAGGGGGGACATTTTTGTGAATATTGACCATATGACCTGGATAAAAATGGGTGCCAATTTTCAGAAGGCCATGGATGGTGATAGAAATCACTTTGCTAGAACCATCCTCCACCAGATTTTGTGTTGGAGGGTGGTGTTGCCAGACACACCACCAAACGAGACGTGGTTTTTGATAGGCAAGAGCATTGCCAAGTTTGTCAAATGGGAGTTTTACCTTGTTTCTAGACTCAAGCTTGGCCCAATGCCTACTATCTCACGCACATATGCTGCAAAGAAAAACCTGCTGCATCAGCAGTATTAGTCTAACAAAGATCAGGTTTTGGTTTCTAACCTGAATGAATTCTTCTTCAATAGCACATTTGGAGGAAAACAACACAGAGTCTGAGAACTAGATTCATTGAAGCTGACTCTTCTACTCATTTGCTACAGTAGGCTAATAAGTTGTGGCATAGGTCGGGCCATTCAGACATGGACTCTTGAGCTAGTGGTCAACTTTAGGGGGTGGAATGAGTTCCCCTAGTTTACCTTCTACCACCAGATGCTACTTTACTAGTTTGTATAGAACAAAAGGATTGCTACTCTAAGATTAAATCCTGTCAAATTTAGTAAAAGATATTAATCTATATATGTAAATTTAACACAATATTAAAAAACATAAAATTATAAAAATATCAATTAAAAGAATAATATGAAAAAAACATATAACTAGGGTATCATAAGAACCTCACCATAATGCTCTAGCAATGGCAAACGGGCGGGGCGAGGCGGGTCAGACTGGTTGGGGAACCCACAAAATCCAGGCTGGGCGGGGCGGGTCCAGCCACTGGGGGCTGGCCCGACGGGTTCGCAGGCTGGGGGTGGAAGGGCCTGGCCGCTGGCCGAGAGATTCCGGACGGGCCTGACGGTTTTTACTTTAAAAAAAAAAAAAAAATCTTTAACTCTAAATATAAATTATAACAATGATATAAAGTAAAAATAATAACACTATAAAATGTAATTTCATTGTACGAAGTTGTTGATTATTACAAATTAACAATACAATTAAAATTACATTTAGTTATTATTAATATGTGATGTAGATGATTCTCCTTAAAAGTCTCAATCTTCTTGCAAATTTGGTTGAGCCATGTCTTGAATTCGTTTTTCTGCCTTGATCTAATTGGAAGCACACATCAGAGCTTTCAAAGTGTCAGGTGCCATTAGACTCCTTAATTCATCGAGTCTTCTCCCGCTTTCACTGAAGGCACTTTCGGACGCCACGGTTGAAACAGGTGTCGTTAGAACATCTCGTGCCATTCTAGACAAAGCTGGATATGTCGCTTCATTGTGTTTCCACCATCCCAAGATGTCGAATTCCTGTTCGTCATCACTCACTTGTACTTGAGAGCAGCTATGTTGTAGATAACCAACTCGTTCAATCCACCTGATGAAGATGAAGCCGTCGACGAAGATCCAATTCTTGATTTTTTATTGCTAATTATGTTAAGGATAGTCGAAGTAACGTTGAAGACTTGAGACGACCTGCGTTCCGGTGGGGCCGGCATTGGCGTGGTAGGTGTACTAAACCATTCATGATATGACACGAATAGAATCTCCAAGTTCACCCTTACAAAAACTCTTCAGTTGTTCTACCTTCGCCATCCATGAAAGTCCTTCAGGACTTTTTGGATACAACCCGTACAAGTAGTCGACATATGTCTCGAAACCTAAAACTTTAAAACGAGGATCCATACAAACAGCAATGCAATATAATAGTGGAATATCCAAAAAATATTTGAAATATTTATGTTCCATAGCTAAAAGCATTTGGGCATATTCACTATATTCCCTAAAATCATTAAATGAATGAAACACTTGAATTAAAGTAGGGATCATGTGATGTGTAGTGGGATAATATTGTCCCGAAAGTAAATGAGTTGCTTGTTTAAAGGTTTTCAAAAATGATGAAATTATTGCATCAGTATAAAAAATGGAAGTAGTTATTTCGGTTTAAAATCCAGTGCTATTACAAAATTGAATAAGTTGATGTTTATAAGGGGGCACACTATCTATCATGTCATGCGTTGAGTTCCATCTAGTGTTTACGTCAACTTTAAATTTCTTATAACTCAAATTTTGTTCTTGACAAAGATATTTAAATTGTTGAGCCCTAAGTGGAGAAGCTTTAATAAACCATACAATGTTGCGAATTATACCAACAACTTCATTAACAAATTTAAATCCATTTTTAACAATTAAATTTAAAATATGACATGCACACCTATTGTGAAAAAGTTTACAATCTAAAATTGGTTTAATTTCACTCACAAGAATAGGAATACTAGAATCATTATTTTTTACATTATCAAAAGAAATTGTAAATATTCTATCAAAAATATGAAATTCACGAATAGTTGATAAGATAAATTGCGCAATAGAAATACCACTGTGAGGATATTCAAAAGGTCTAAAACAAATTATTCTTTTCTGAATAACCCAATCTTTATCTATCCAGTGACAAGTTATACAAAAATAGTGCCAACCATTAACAGCTAGCCAAGAATCACAAGTAAGAGCAAAATTAATATCATATAAGATCTATTTTCATAGTTTTATAACAGTTCATAATATCATTTTTTAAAGTCGATCTAGGTATTCTATTAAATGTTGGTTGTAATGATTGTGTTACAGCCTCATTAAAACTTTCACTTTCCAATGTTCCAAAAGGTAGATTTTCTGCTATTTCCCATCTAGCAAGTTTTTCCCTAGCAATTTTTTGATCAAATCTAAAATTACCGGTTACTTTACCTGCTGTTACAACTATTTGTTACTGTTTTTGTAAATTTTCATTACACTCGGGATGCTCATTTTTTGTGCCTACTTAAGGTTCCTGTTCCATTTCCACTTTTATGTACATATGTCTTACCACAATTATGCAAATAGCTTTTTCATCCTCTAGTTTAAATATTTTCCAAACAATAGATTTTTTTTCTTTACCTTTAGCTGTGCTTACGCTAGAAGAACTACCCGGTCGTCTTACATGGCTAGTGGGTGTCGGGATGCTATCAATATCATCAAGATTAACATCATCACCTAAGGCTTCTACTTCTTCAGGTTCCAGAAAATTATGAAATTGGTTATATTCAAATTTATCCATTTTTTAACTAAATGATTTTAAATAAGTGACAAATAAAATTAAGAGATGAAAATTGAATAACAAAAAAGGGAAAAAAAAAACAATTTAAATATCACAAATAATAAGAAAGGTAGTAAGAAAACTAACTTGAAAATAGGACTATTTGGCCGGAAGTTGTGGTAGCTTGATCGTTAAATTTCTTCACAAACTCATTCCAAATCAAGAATCTTCCTGCCAAAAAGAAATTAGCACACCAATATAGCCTTTTAATTACACAACAGAATGAATAGGATTGAAGAAGAAAGAGTTTGGATGATTTTCGTGGGAAAAATGAAGTTTGGGGGGGGGTTTATAGAAAAAAAAAAGTTTTGGCCGTTGGTTGAAAAAATTTTTTTTTTTTTTTAAAAACTGAATGGTCATATGACCGTTGGTGTAAACGACGAGCGGGGGGGCGGGGCTGGTCCGGGTCGTGAACAGTACTGTCCCGACCGGGTCGGGGTTATGGGAAAATTGAACTGTAAGAAATTACAAACGGTTTCACTGGGCGGGCCAGGCGGAGGTACTGTTCGTCAACCCGTCCCGTTTGCCATTGCTAATAATGCTCCAAATTTCAAATCATATCTATTATAAATATTTAAAGTAGAGATATGAAAATCAACGATGACTTTGAAATTTTGCAATTTCAAGCAATCGCCTATTTTTTTCCTAATATTAATAAAAAAATCCAAATCCAATGAACATTTTTATTTTATATTTAGTGAATATAACTTTTATATTCACCAAATGTAATCATGCATATTCAATTTTGCAAAAGTTAAGGTAACTTTTTTTATATTTTAAATATCCTCAAATTACCCTTTTAAAAATCTTAACACCATTCAAAGTATATCATCAAAGGGGTAATATTAGAAAAATACCTTTAAGTACCTATTTAACTAACAACAAGGACTTATAATTAGTAGCAATAAAAGTTTACTAGAATGACTTATATTTAATAACAAAGAGAATATAAATTTTGTATTTTAAAAACTTAATATCCTTAATAATGTTTTTTATATTACTGATAACTTTTCAATAAAGATATATTTATTAAAAATACTCATATTTCATAACTTATAATTAATTAACCATTACATAGAATGATTATGTATTTAGTCTAAAAACTAGCATACAATTCTATAAATATATTTGACCAAACAACTTAAAATCACAAAAATTCAAAGCGAAAATAAATACCTGTTAACTTCCTTCTTGATCTTGTTATTCTTTTAGGGAAAAAATCCATTACAATATTCTTAATTTGAAAAATAAAATTTTATTTATGTTATATTATTCAAACAAAATTTTGAATTGTTGAAAATTCTAAATATATTTTAATACTATGTATTACAAGAAATACCATGGCATTAATTGAGCAATAAAATTATAAATTTAATTCATAATTTCTTTTGGATATTTTTTCTTATTCAGTTAGGAAAAATAAAATGCAATTTTTTCTCTTAAAAAGTATTATAACATTTTAATATATATTTTGAAAGACGTCCGTGTATTGCACATGCATTAATTTAGAAAATAGAACATTTATTTTTAAATAATTCAAAATAGAAATAAATATAAGGATAGAGGTAATATCATTCTTCGTAAGTGAAATAGTCACAACATCTAAGGGTGTGGATGAGTGATTCGAATGTAAAGCCTACATAACATAACCCTATAGTATAGGTGGGTGCATAACTCTGATCGGACACCAAAATACAAAAAAAAATTAGAAAAGAAATAGTAATGACGAATAACCTAAGTAAAAATGATGTTATATACTATTTATTTATATGTACATGAAAATTTGAGTAAATCACCATTTTAGTTCATGTTCTTTTATACTTCGCTATGTAAATCCTTTTTCTCTTTTTTTACATTTTTAAGTCCCTTATCTTTTTTATTGAAACAAACTAAATCCTTAACCTTTTATTGTGATATTTAAAATCCTTAATCATTTTTCCTTTGGAAAGATATTTCTTCTATCTTTTTTACGGGTGTCTGACAAATTCTTTTTTGCTTTTTTTTTTTTCTGACATTTGTAATCCTTCTCCTTAGAATCTGACTCCTTGGTAGTGTCTTTCTAGCCATTTTATCAAAAGGGTTTACGAATTCAATGGAGAATATGATTTTAAAAATTGAATCAAAACCCTAATTCGAATACTCTATTCTCCAAATCTGGGCCTTTTGCACTTTTAAGGATTTTTCTTTATCATTTCTTTATTTTTATTTTTATCATTAAAAAAAAGAAGAAGTTAAAGAATGGTAAAGTGACATCTCTGCCTCTAGTATATTTGGTAAAAGGAATGTTTGGTGAATCATTTGACATGAAAATTTATTTTTTCAAACAAGGAGGACTTTGTTAGACATCCGTAAAAAGATTTTGGATATATCTTTCCAAAGGAAAAAATAATTAAGAATTTTAAATATTACATTAAACGGTTATGAATTTAGATGGTATAAATAAAAAAGATAAGTTACTTAATTAAAAATCTAAAAAAAAATAAGAAGATTTATGTGGCAAAAGTATAGAAGAACAGGAACTAAAATAATGATTTATTTTGAAAATTTTGAAAAAAAAAAAACTAGAAAATATAAAATATTAATCAAATGGCTACCCCAGGAAAAGATCTTGTCCAAGAGAGAGGCACGAATTCCCTTTATCCCACCATGCTCTGCTGTCGAGTGTGTTATCACCTTACAACAGGCCCACCGACTAAACCTTGAGTTTTTGAGCAAATTCTAGGTTCAAACCAGCGTCGCTGGTGTGGATGTCAAGCTCTGATACCACTTGCCCTAGGAAAAGATCTTGTCCAAGGGAGAGGGCACGAATTCCCTTTATCCAATATAGGATCAATGAAGGCAAAGTAAATAAAACATAATAATAACAAAAGTACATGGCATTGTTTACACCAATCTTTTGACTAGCAATTTTAGCTAGTCTTTTCTTCTGGCAAGACTAGTTTCCAGCCAATATACTTCTTTCCCAAATAATATAAACTTAATTTAAACATAGAAATAAAAGGAGGAAATAAGTAGCCAAATAGAGAAGAAAATATTAAGAGGTATATAACAAGACTTTATTAGCAAACAAGACTTAATTTCTTACAACCTTTTGCTCTCCAAACCACTTTGGAGTTTTTCACTCCTAAACTGTAGTATTTATAGGAGAAATCCAACGGATTTGTAAGATGTATTTCAAACATCTCTTAAACTATTACAAGGAAGACAAAATAAAAGTCTCAATTCTCCACCTAGCTTTGAAAATAGCACACATCTTTTTATTACAAGTTTGAAAATGAAGCACCTTATTTATTACTAAGTACACAAAAGTCAAGACTTCTTGAAAAAAGACAAATTTTATCCAGTAGTGTTTTTGTTCAACAACTCTCATATTCTGAATTATAGTGCAATTGCCAGTTATCTGGATATGATGATGTACTGGCTTCGTCTTCATCTGAAGTATTTGGCCATAAGTAGTACTATGACATGTGTCCATTTTGATCATACCTCTGGCCGTTAGGATGCGTGTTGAGATATATCAGTAAGTCTGCATAGAATGGATGATTTGGCCAGTCTGGTGTTAATGAGATTTATGTATTTATTAAATGAATTAAGTCCTGTAGTTGAATCCCATTTTTTATGCCCATTTGGATAAGGATATCCATCCTTACATCTATCATGGCTCTCTGTACTATTGGATGTGAAATGTTGGTGGAGTACCATCCAATAACTTCTTTGACCGGGAAGTGATAAAGTCTTGGCTGTTGTTGCTGCATAAGGTTTAGTACAGGTCTGTGGAGATAAATGACAACATACTTTCCATAATATCCTAAGGGTGTTCTAAACCATCTGGCAGGTGTTTGAAACCAAGATAACACTTTAAACATATAAAGACTATGTGCTGGCTGATTTCTTGTGTTGTCACAAGACCAGAGATAAGAAAATAATTTATCTATCTTAAAATAAAAAAAAATATGGCAGGCTTCTAATAAATACCAAAAATAACAAAGGGCTATTTTAGGAAGGTTTCTCAGATTGCAGATATGGCAGATAGTGAATTCAGGATGATGAGGATTATTTTCAATACCTCTGAAATATTCAATTCCATACTGTTGGAGAAGCTGTTTATGAAATGGTTGGTAATTAAGGGTGCTTCTTCAAGGAAGGGTTATGTCGAGAAAGGTTTCTCTAACTTTAGTAGGGAGACAAGACAAATCAAAGGTTGAGATACAAGGGATGGAGTAGGGAATAGTGTATTTGGCTAAATTTTTTACCTCTTTCTTGTGATTTCTGCTAAGAATATCTACCAATACGTTATTTTTACCTTTGATTTGTGTTACCCTGAAGGAATACCTTGAGACCATTGCTGCCATCTGAGAAGTTGGAAATGGGGCAGAACCTTTTGTTTGAATTTCAGCATTTGAGGGAACGAGGACAAGACCAATTCGATATCAAATTTTTGGTCCAAAAGGAAGAACTTGAATTTTTCAATTCCCCTTTTGACTGCAAGAATTTATCTGAAAGTACTGTGATAGTGTTGTTCTAAAGCTTTGAACTCACCACTTTGGTAACCACAAATTCTTCTTCTTCCCTGTTCATCTTCTTCTAACATAACTGCTCATCAATAAAGCATCGGTCTGAAGTATTTTCTTTCCTGTAGAAGGAATCTACAAATGAGAGACTGAACTTGCAATTTTCTTTAAATTTCTCACATCTTGTGTATGACTTTCGGATCACTCAAGAGGATTTTTCCATAGTCTTTTTTATAGAAGTTATTTGTGAGGTGCTATTTTTGGAATGAACTCATGGCTACAATTCACATGCCTAAAAATTGTTGTAACTGATTTTTTGAAAGAATTTGATCAAGAAATTGATCCAATTTTTCAGCAATGTGGGGTTGAGGAACAAATGAATCATTTGAAATATGCATGCCTAGAAAATCAACTTCATTTGTATTCAGATGCATTTTCTTTGCTAAAATCATGATACCAAAATCCAAAAGTATTTTATGAAATTCTTTTAACAATAAGATATGTTCATCAATTGTTTCAGAAAAACATAAAAATATCATCAATGTAAATCAGGACTCTAGGTAATAGTGTTTCAAAAAATTTTGTCATGGATTTTTGAAAAAGTGAAGGAGCTACCTTTAATCCGAATGACATGACAGTCCACTGGTATTGAAAGTTTGTGATAGTATTATGTACTAGAATAATGACATAATTTATATTTATGAGATTGATTTTATTGTATCTAATGTTTCCAAGAATAATACTATCTGTCTTTTGGTCATTAAGTATGTGACTTAATAGTAAAACAATTTTGGCAATAGATATATTATTTTAAATAGTCCCTATTCTGTTATTATTGTTAGAACAATAATAAATTAAGAATAGTATGTAATCTCACTGATGGTCACGTTTTACTGATCATGAATATGAGATATTCACGTGAGAACATAAATACATGTTAGAGAACGATGTATTGGACATGACCCGTGATGATGAATTACAACATGGATTATGTCATAAGTAATTCTCATCTTTATATTCATATTTAAGTCCTTAGACCTGATTTCATCATGGATTTTTACGTGAGGAATTCTATGTCTTGACCTAGCCTAATGTTATCTTTAACCGGGTAATAATATAGGATTTAGTTGGACATAGAATGAATCATAGTGAGAAATGTGAATGAAAAAATATGGGATTTATCACACTCATTTTGAGTGAAATATTCTTTGGGCCCTCTTGATGATCTAAACCAAGAAATGCATGGTTGTGCTTAAATGAACTAATAAAGAGTTATTAGTATCATTTATTTAGACAATTTAATCAGGTATCAAGAAATGAATGATTAAGTAATATAAGGATGACTTAATCCATGCCTTATACTTAATCCAGATATTATGTGACAAAGAGACCAAATATTGGACTTCAAAATAAGTTAAAATCAAACTATTGATTTTACTTAACTTGGGTAGTCATAATGTCTAACTAGAGGCCGATTATGACTTGTGGGCTTAGACCCGCTGCCAATGTTAAATAAACCTACATGGTCACACACTAAAGCAAATAATCACGAGCTTTTAATTCATATTGAAATTATGAATTCAATTGAATTGGTTGAATTTCTTTTAATAAGATTTTGAAGGAAATTAAAATTAAAATTTGATGAGATCAATAATTTTCGAATTACTTTTGTTATAATTACATTTTCTAATTGTAGGAAATTCATAAAATAAATATAAAAGGGGAAGAGAAGCTAGGGTTAGGATTGGCATCCTATTAGAATGGAAGGAATAAATCCTAGCCATCCATCCTATGAGATTGGAATTAATAAATCCAAGCCATCCATCCTACTAGATTGGAAGGAATGAATCCCAGCCGTCCTCTTAACTATATAGAGAAAAGAATGGTCTTGTTAGGGTTTCTCTCTTGCACACACGTTATTTTGATACTGAGAAAACCCTAACCGAGCTCATCTCTTTCTCTCTCTAGATTTCTGCCACCAAGCTTCTGAATATCAGATTTAGAAGGCTTAAGGTTCAAGCAGACTGAGCAACTCATTGATCTTGCTGTGTGGATACTAGTAGAGGACGTTCGTGATTCGCAGCTTCTAGATCCAAAAAATTTTTTATTTCTGTTCTCCAAAATAGAAAAGGTATGATTTTCATATAATTTGGTTTTACATAATGTACATGGACCTTTGATTGGGATTGTGAAAAAAAAAATTTTCCTTGACTTCTGTGTTCATAAGTCCCAACAGTTTGGGATACAAAAGACTTTTTTATGGCGATCCTTAGGGTGGATGCCAAGTTGCCAGAATCCTACTTTGAGATCAAATTTTGAGAAGATTTTTACCTTTGCAAGATACTAGAAAATGATGGTTCTTCTCGTTAGAGGAAACTTATCATCAAGGAGATATTTGTTCAGGTCTTGATAATTTATGACAAGTCTTAATTTTCCTTGGACTTGTTCACTTCTCTTGTTGACATAGAAAGTTTGTGAAGCCTAGTCTGAAGTGATTGTCTCAATCAGTCCTTCTTTGAGGAGAGAAGATAACTCTTGGGTAGCCAGTTGATAATGGTCAGGAGACATTCCCAGGTGAGATGCCTTTTGCAGAGGAACTGGCGTGTTTGTTGAGAAAGGAAGCTTGATGAAGAAGAATATGTTTTTCCATAAGGGTTTTGAACATTTGTTCAAGAAATCAAAATGACTTTTAGCACATGATGTTTTTACAATTTCTGTCCTGAACTGTTGGATAGCTTCAAGGGGCAATTCTAAAATCTGGTGGAAGGTTGGGTTCAAATAATTCCAAATAAGTGTGTGTTCTCCGAACTAGAGACCTTCAGAGGTAAAGATTAGTCCTGGAATTTTATGAAGAAGATCAAATCCAATTTCTAAATCCTTCTAAGGGAGTGTGGATCCAAGGATTTTATGAGTTAGTGTAAAATCAATAAAGAGATTTATTTGTATTGGCTTGCTGATTTTTGACACTAAGAAATCTTCACCATTTACTGCTATGAACACTTGGGAGTATGGTTCCCAAACATGATCAAGGAGAATATTTGGGTTCAAGATAGAAGATGCAGCCCCTGTATCAATCAAAGCAATAAAACTTGAATAGGATGGGAGTTATTGATGTGATGATTAGAGGGTATGGTCTTGGAGAGTATGGATAGATTTCAAAGGCTTGGAAATCTTCTTAGGAGCTCAATTCTGAGTCTGTTGAATCCTCTTCTTCAGAACTGTCTGGCTCATTCCAATGGGCAATGGACAAAAAGGAATTTGTTGAGTTAGAGTCCTCCAAATCAATGATTGATTCAATGTTTGAGAATTCTCCTTCAGGAAGATGGTCTTTCAGTTGGATTATCAATTGATTTTTCTTGTTTTTCTTGGGACAATTTCTGGAGTAGTGCCCTTTTCTTCCACACGTAAAACATCTGTCTCCTTAGGGGTTGGATTACCAGAACTCTTTTTCTTCATGAATCTCCATTTCTTTCTCCTTGGATATTTGTGTCTCTTGAAATGTGATTGAGTTCTGAAGTTTTTGGACCTGTGACTTCTTCTTTTATAATCATAATGGCACAATTTCTCTTTGCATTTGATTTGTAGATGTTTGTCTGAGCAAGAGGAAATCATTGTAGATACCTTCTTTTGATACTTTATCCAAAATCTTGTATGGTTGGGTAATTTTTCAAATGCTTGTTGCATCATCTACCATATCTGTCCAATTGTGATTTGTTCCCGTGGGATGTTTGACGAATTGATCTGCCTCATTGTTTCATCAGAAAGTTCTTCAGGGACGGAATTTATATATTCTTGTTTCAGGCTAAATATCATCCATCTGGTTGATGATGTAAAAGCTTTTGCACATCTTGGAGAAATGTTTTCAAATTCTTTTTAGGCAATGGGGCAACATTTCATTTTTAGAAATTCTATCTGAGCAATAATGATACCATGATCTGGTTCTCCAATGAAATGTCTTCTGAGGACGAGCAAGACCTCTTCTGGACTTTTAAATTGAAGAAAATGGAGTTACCTGTATTCTCCAAGAGAATTCCAAAAATCTCTGAGGCTTCCGTCAAATCTTGCAACAAATCTTTTCAAGACTTCATTCCATTCATGTTGTTACATGTAAGTTTTCAACCATGAATACAAATAGTGGAATCTTTCTCGCCATTTTTAGGGAGGTATGTCATCCAAATGGAACTTGATGTGATGACTGTGGTCTGAATGATTGAAATGGTGGGAATTTTTTGTTAAAGACTCTGGATAGTCATCCGTGATATCTTCTGCTTCTTCAACTTTTGGCTTATGTGTATCATGAGTTGTTCAAAAGATTCAAATGGGTCGAAGTCAGCAAGGGTTGATAATATTGGCGATTTTTTATCTCGGGTCGTGATGTTTTTGAGAAAATATGAAATTGGATTTGGGTGATCAAAGGTTAGGATTTCTGGTTGTTTGGAAGATGCTCCAATAGTTGGGTCTGGCATTTCTGTGGCTTGTTGTTTTTCTGATTGGGTTGAAGAGGAAAAGGTTAAAGTTTTTGGAAAGATGAGGTAGGTACTTGGTTTAGGGATTAGATTTGATTCTGGTGTTGTTGCAAATCTTTCCATAAAACAAAGGCTGATGAATATGTTGTGGTTGGTGTGGTTAGGAATGGAGATATTGTTGCTGGTATCCTTGGGAAGTAAGATGGGAATTGCTCTTTCGGTGTTGATCTGCTCAGTTGATTATATTGTTGCTCAAGATCTTTCAGTTGGTGCTGCAGGAATTGCTTTTCTTTGCTCATATGTGCCATCTTGGGAGACCACTCAGTGGTATATTGAACAAGGTAGCATAGTTGTTGGTGTAGATTTTCTATCCTTTCTTTGACACTAGAGATGAACTTTCCCAATTCTGTTGTCCTTGTTGAATGAGCAGACAGTTGCTGTTGAATCTGTTGTTAAGATTTTAAAAGTTTATTCAAGGCTTTGTTCTGTGCAACTGTCATTCTCATGTGTCCAATCAATTGTTGTTTCTGTTGCTAACACTTGTTTTGTCTAGCCTTGATGATCAGCGTCGTTGGATTTTGAATTTTCCAAGTGTGTTAGGAATTATTCCTTTCAAAGGACTCAAGAGGAGGAAAATCAATGTCATAGTCTTTTTCTATCATAAGAGATGGTTGTATATGTGGTTGAGGAGGTTCAATATCTTTCTAGGGTTCATTGTCTGGTTTCTAATTCTGTGGAGATGATGGAAACAGAGAAATAGGCTCTTTCTTTTGTAGATACTACACATAATAGTCAAACTTTCCACTGGGTTCTCCAAGAAGACCAACTTGGGGATCTCTTCTTCATATCTTTCTTTCAAGATCTATTGAGAGCTTTTCTTGGATTGTTTCTTTGGCTTTTGGCAGCAGTCTGAGCAAATTTGAAGGCTGGGTCTGTAGACTGGATGGGTTTTTGTGGAGCTGGGCTTGTTTGTTTTTCATAGTTAGTAATCCAAGATAAAGGTAATAGGGTCTGAAGTTGTTCTCTGGGTATCTATTTTGGGATAAAGGTACAGTGTGGAGACCTTGGAGTATTTACTGTCAAGAAAACTGACTTGCCATTCTATTGATGTGATGGAAGTGGGAGATCAAGTGAGTGGTTTTGTATTTGGTAGGCTAACTGATGGTGAAGTGTAGCCAAGCAAGTGTTCTTTATTTCTGGGCCTGATATTTGAATCTGGATTTTGAAAGTAGTCTGAAGAGATGGATCATCTAGGCTCATGGTAAAGTTGGGAAATAGAGTAACAAATATAGTACGGGAATTAATTGTTGAATATACGGTACCGATGACAGCATACTCATACTATTTAAACCTAGAATCCAGTAAGGCAATTAGGGGAAACCATAGGTAATCCCTTTTTGGTGTGCAAGGTGAGAGCACGTTTAGTGGCTCCAAAATGGATGTGTGTGAATCCTTTTTTTCTCCATTTGGTTGGGAATTCTGCTTTAATTTGGAGAGTCACATATTGTTCTAAAGTGGTAGCTGTAAAGCTGTGTGTGGAGAAATAGGAGGATTGAACAAAATTTTTAGCCTAGGGTTTCGGAGTTTGTCCCAAGACTTGTTTCATTCTAAAGCCTAAAGAAGATTTGGTTTTTTGGTAAATGAAATATGGATTTACAATATGAAACTTAGACACATTGTATTTGTCATCATCGTTGGAGTATTCAACCTCATAAACTCCTGGGAGTTTAGAAACTTGGCTTTG
Organism: Echites panduratus; assembly: GCA_035221335.1. Taxonomy (NCBI): domain Eukaryota; kingdom Viridiplantae; phylum Streptophyta; class Magnoliopsida; order Gentianales; family Apocynaceae; genus Echites; species Echites panduratus. The sequence continues at coordinate 16,754 of JAWZTD010022867.1, forward strand.
GGATAGATCTGGAAAAGGAACAACGGAGTTGCTTGTGGATGTCATCCTAAGATTTTTGGTAACTTCAGTTGTGATCGTCAAAACACTCGGCTTAAACAAACAGTCCTCTTAGAAAATTACATAAAATCTTAATTCAAAAAATATTTTCTGATTTTCTATGAGTGAAGGATCCTTGTCAAAAATAATCAGTTAGAGAAGAGCATACTAATCTCTATATAAAAATTTTTACTAATCAATTTTTTGAAAGCTGAATTTTCCTAAAAAATCCTTAATCAAAGTTTTGCAGATGAGATTAAAGACTCTAATACCAAACACGGGATCCATGAAGTCAAAGTAAATAAAACATAATACTACCTCCATCTTATAAATATAATCCACTTTACTTTTTCACACATAAGAAAAGTTAGTTAGTGTAATTAATGTAATTCATTTTAAGTGTAATTTTATTTTTATATCATATATTTAATTTATTGGAATTGAAAGTAATAGATATAAAGAGATAATAATGATGATAATTTTATATTTTAACCTATAATCATCTCTCCTAAAAAAAGAAACTGAACCAAAATTAAAAAAAAAAAAAAATAAAATGTGAACTATTTTTATGTTACTGGTGTAATAATAACCTATGTAGGTGGCATTGTCCCAGAAGGAGCACCGTAACTTTGACGGTGACGCCGCCGTCCTTTTGGTTGCTGTTATACTTCACTTCTTTTTCAACTTCCCGGGCAACTGTGATGATGGTCTTTTCACCTCCCTTTCTATTTTCTTCAAATTAATTAATTATTCTAATAGATCTCTAGTCTATCTATCTATCTATCTATCTATCGAGAGAGAGAGAGAGAGAGAGAGAGAGAGAGAGAGAGAGAGAGAGAGAGAGAGAGAGAGAGAGAGAGAGAGAGAGA
>JAWZTD010022877.1:0-17655 GCA_035221335.1 Echites panduratus
TCCCCCCCAAAATATTGTAGGGAAATGTGATTCATCAAAATGACAATCTAGAAATCTTGTACTACCTCTGTCCCATAAACATAGTCCACTATGTTTTTCCACGCATCTTAAGAAAAGTTAGTTAATGTAGTTAATTTTAAAGGTTATTTTACTTTTATGCCCTGTATTTAATTTATTGGAATTGAAAACAATAGATATGAAGATATAATTAATGATAGTAATTTAGTCTTTTAACCTATAACCATCCCTTCTCAAAAAAGAAACTGAACTATAATTTGAGACTAAGGAAAAAGGAAACGTGAATTATCTTTATGGGATTGAGGTAGTAGTAAAGATATCACCTGTCAATGACTCATCATACTTAATAATAGAAAGTGAGTCATATTTGACGAATATTCTCAATTTTCTTTGAGAGGTCACTTTAGTATGATGAGGCAGTGTAATAGGCACATAAACAACACAACAAAAAAAATTCATAAATGAGAAATATTGGGCTAACAACCAAATGATAAATATGATAACTGGTAGTCGTATTCTTACCAATAGCCGATGAGGGAAGGTTAGACCTCAATAATAGTGATTTAGAAATTAATTGCAATCTTTTAATGAATGATTCAACACTAGATCATTTTGTGTATGAACATAACTATAACGTGTTCAACACCTATTCCAATTGACAAACAATTCATCACATGCTTTTGATGAATATTCTCTAGCATTTTCTAGACGAATTTCTTCACTGGATAATCTAGAGATTGCACTCTCAATTTTATGATTTAAGCAAACAAATCTTGGAAATGTCAGGTTGCAACTTGATAATAAGCATACATATGACCATTTTGTTGATTCATCATTTAGCACAATAGAGTATCTAAATGGTCCATGTGGTGGATCTACTGGCCCACAAATACCATCTTGAATTCATTTAAGAAATGTAGGAGATTCAGTTCCTATTTTTGTTGGTGATGGTATAACAATTTGTTTTCCTTGGGAGCAAGAAACACATAAGAATTCATCCAATTTTAAGACCTTTTGATTTTTCAATGAATGGAAATGTCATATTTCAATAATTTGCCTCATCATTATAGAACCGGGATGCCAAAGGAGATCATGACAAAGTATAAAATTATTCTGATAAGTAGGCTTCTGGTCCACAAAATGACTATTTGCAATTGCATTTAATTTTTGTATAATATGAACCAAAATAAAGAGAAGGAAGCTTTTATAATACACATTTCTTCCTAATAGTTTTGTAATCAATACATGTTCATTATTTGCCTCTTTCTTGTTTCAATATGATATCCGTTTTTTGAGAAAATTGTTAAGATTTAAAAATTTTTCTCTGGACTCTGCAGAGAGTAATACATTATTTGGAACAAATTTAGTACTTTACGGAGAAATATAAACCCTTCTGGAGCCTTTAATCAATTGATCACTACTACTTATTATATTAAGACTTGTTTTTTTCTCATATCTAAATACGAAAAATATTCTTCATTATTGAATATAGGGTGTGATACATGTATTTTATATTGGGTTTGTAATATATTTTTCTGCTTCAATTGTATTTAAATTCAATAATAAAATGTGTTTTTAATGGAAAAACGCACTTATTCCTATATTTTGGTTTTGTAGGAATAAAATATCCAATTTACTCAAAGAATTTCAAGAAGGTGGAATTTCAATCCAAACACTCGAGAAGTTGGTAAGAAGTTGACTCAAAAGCAAGAAGCTAAAAAGAAGAGTTCATATTTGATATGGAGTCAAAAAGATATTAGACTTTCTTGACCTTTTTTTTTAAAAAAACTCCTATTAGACTTCTTATTATTTCTCAACTAATAAATAGGGTTTTGCAACTAGATGTTTAAAATAGGCTGTCTTGGAGATTAAAGTCACTTGTTGGCCATGAGATTGTAGGATTTTTCCACTTTATCTTTTCTCTTTGAATTTTACATTAGATCAATTGATGATTTAGTTTATGGATATTAGTTGCTAAATCTTTTGCGATTAAAGTCTTTGGTGAAGGCCGAAACTTGTAAAGAATTTATGGTTAATTGATTTTGTTTATTCAAATCCTGAATCCCAGTTTATCTTGATTACTTCCTCTACTGTGCAATTATAATAATAAAATTCAATCTACGTATTGAAAGAAACTTGGTTACATTGAAAAAGAGGTAGTAATAATAACACGATGTTAAATAACAATGAATAGACTTGATTTCTACTGTGCAGTTTCTAACAAAAAAAAAAAAAAAATCTGTGGTGGGTTTCAAGTTAGGGGATTCCATGGAGATTTATGTGATTTCAATAGTTAAAATTACATAGACATATGATTGATTCACTGATTTGAATACGGGTTCCACTAAGGAATTGGGTCTACTTTATATTTTTTAATTCTATCGTAAATAAAGTTAGGAAATTAAGGGTGTGTTTGGATATCCCATTCTCCATCTCCATTCTCCATCCATCAGCACGTAAAATGTAAGGGTTAATTGGAGTTCGTTTTTCGTTCAAAAATAAAAAAAAATTGATTCATCCCATTTTAAATGGATGTTTAATTTGATTTCTAAAAAAAAAAAATTTTTTTGAGTGAAAAATGAGCTTCAATTTAAAGGTTTATTTTACGGAATTTTATGGAATTAGAGGATGACATCCAAATGGAAGTCATATCCAAACAAACCCTAAATTAACATATTAGACATAAAAGGAGTAGGTTACTCCGTTGTCATCGTTGATTGTTATTTGATAAATTATTTCTTATCCTATGTTGTTTATTTTATTCAAACAAAAATCACTCTTATTTTGGATCTAAGCTTAATATAAAGAAGAATAATTTACCAGTTAGGTAACAAGCCTCGTGAGACCGATACTCTTAATCATTCTACGTTACTTGGTACATTTCTATATTATATATCACTTGTGTAATAGCACAGTCAATGAGATCATCACCATTAATTGCTTGGTCCCAAATACTTTACATTCATTTCTTCTTCAAGAAGAAATAACACTTAAAAATAGTATTAATAAGATGCATAAATCACAATATTTATAACGTAAATTTCAAAACTATGAGAGAAGAACAAAATTCAAAAAAAAATTTATTATTGGCATTTGAAATAATATTATACAGCTTCAGAGTGCAAGCACATTTTATATATTGTGCACCTTCAGGGGTTCAAAGAAATCAACAACATCCAAGTCCGACATATCATCATCAATCAAATTTGTTTCCGCATCTTGATCTTCTTTTTTTTTCAATTGTAATTCATTAATTTGTTCGTCTAAGAGGAGATAGGAAATTCACGGTGATTCGAACTCAAGACCTCCCTATAAGGAGAGACTTAAGTATGAGGTGTGTGACAACTTGGCACCACCCCCACTTGTCCTGTTTTTAATCTTTCATCAAGATGTTTTTGGAGGAATATCATACCTTTGGCATGGTCTTGATTTGAAACATCAATATTTTGAACAACAATATTTCCAAGACCAATTGATTCAAGGAGCATTACAACATCCATTTTTCAAGGCAAATAGTTCTTCCTAGATAATATCAAGAAGCGCAAATTCTTATTGTGTAAGATTAGATATAAAGAAATTAAAAGAAGAAGCATACCTCAACAAAAACTTCCAATACCAAAACTGTAAAGAATCACACCGGTAGTTGATACTGGTGCTGATATAACATTTAGTAAAATGAATATTAATAGAGAAAAAATAGGCAAAGAGCAACAATTCTATTATTGCTCAATTCAGAGAATTCTCACATTCTCTTTAATGATCCTACGCTACAATGAATTAGGAGGAACCTCCTATTTATAACTATAAAAAGATGAAAATTAAGTAAAAAAAAAAACATTAATAAACCTTATTATTTGTAGTCTTAATTAACCATATTTATGGTCATTATTATTAATGAAACTTATTTATGAATAATCATAAATAGTGGTAATGATTTTCGTAGTATAGGGGAGTTGGACATAGGATTACTTAAAAGTGGATATAATCTCATTAATATTAGTTCAACGAATAGACATCCGTCAATTATTATTCCATAGTCCGTTTATATTTTTTATTTGTCATTTTTTAGGCTGTCAAAATTCTTCCCTCTCATTTTTCTAGTAGGGTTGATGAAAGGTTGACATAAGTTTCTTGGAACTAATATAAGATATCCGAAAACATTAAGGGGAACTTAGATATATACTTGGGCACTTAAACTTTTAACTCTTCTTTTTTTGTCTTTTGAAAAATCTAATTTTTTAATCCCAACAAATTTATGTTTGTTAAGTTTGGTCCAAATTTTTCATTTCTGGTCCCTAACAAATTTTTGATTGGCAACGTTAATTCTTTTGAAGGGAAAATGTTTTGATCCCTTAATAATTAAGGGTATAATTGGAAATGACTATGTAAAACTCTTTTTAAGTAAAAATTGGCATGTTTAATCCCTAACATATTTTCCCTTAGAAAATTGTTTGGTCATATTTTTTCTTTTTTTTAACAAAATATTAACTTTTTTACTATAACATTGCAACTTAACCCCTCGCTAATTAGAAACTTTAAAATTAATCTTTATTTATAAAAATAAAGATTCATAAATAATTTTGTCATTATTTTCATCCAACTAAAACTAATTTTGTCTGAATTTATTGAGAGAAAATCAAACTTTTCTCTTGCTCTATACGTAGACTTGTGATTTACATATTTCTCTTTCATGAAATTAATGTTTTGATAGTTTCTTTTTTCTAATTTATGAATCTTTATTTTTATAAATAAATATTAAATTTAAAATTTCTAATTAATTAGAGATTTAGTTGGAATGTTATAGTAGACAATTTGAAAAATATATATATGACCAAACTTATAAAGGTAAATTTCTTAAGAACTAAATGATTAGAAAAGAATTTTGATTAAATGAATTTAAAATTAAATTCATCAATTATTTTTCTTAAATTTCAGTGCAAAAATATAAATATACTGCAAAAAAGGATCGGACCGGTCAAGCCGTGAATCGACTCGCCAAATGATTCGATTGAAGCCCCAAAACCGTTTTATTTTCATCAAGTCGTTTTGGACCTGCCGGTTTAACAAGTAGACTGAACCAACCGAGTTATTTAACAAAAAATTCTAAGACCAAATTGAAAAAATTAAAAATTTAAACACTAAAATTAAATTAAATAACCTAAATTTCTAACCTAAATTGATTCATACTTCACCATTCACCATTTCTCCATCTCTTGGCAATCACAATCTCACTGTCTCTCACCGCACTAATCATCACCCACAACTCAATTTTCAGAGAGAAGTGCTGCCTGCAACTCACCTCTCTATTCTATCTACTCTCTCTTTCACTCTAGTTCAACTCATTCCCAACTATTTACACTCAAAATTGAGAGATTCAGAAAGACCACAAAGAAAATTAGACTTCTAATTCCAGTCACCCAAGCACCATCACTAGGCAGAAAAAGAGAGTAGGGAGAGAGAAAGAGAGAGGGAGACGTAGAATGGGATGTAGAAAGAAAACAGGAAGAAAGAGAGGAGGATCGGTGAAGTGGGAACAAAATATGAAAATACTATGACTTGGGGGATGTGCATAAATTTTTTATTTTTTATTTTTTTTTTTTGAGAGATGGAAAAGAGAGAGAGATGGGACAGGAAAATTGGAATATTTTGTCCCCAAAATTTGAACGTTTGGAGACTATGGTCCCCAATCTTTTTTTCGAATTTTATGGTCCCCAAAACATTTTTGAATTGTAATTATGGTCCTTTTTTGGATTTATGCCCACTTTCCGGCAAAGTTAAGTGAAAAATGAGTAAGTTTAATCCAAAAAATTTTAGAATTTGGTGGTTATAGTCCTCGAAAACTGGCTGAATTTAAGTCGGAAATGAGAAAAAGAATCATAATCACAATTTGAAAAAGTTTTGGGGACCATAAAAGTCAAAAAATTTTAGGGACCATATTCACCAAACTCTCAAATTTTGAGGAAGGCGCAAGAGAATTGGTTGTAGTTGGCAATTTTCCAATTTGTTTAGCAGGGTACCTCACATTGTTCCAGACTCCACATCATAGTCACTGAAGAAAGAGAGCGTAGGAGCAATACTAAAAAGAATAAATAAAATTTATGGAGAATGAAATATACTAAGAAATAAAAAAGTGACAATAAATTATCTATAATTAGAAATATAATTAGAGATGAATGGAGTTTGGATAGGCTATTCATTTTCATATCGAAAAATTCAAGTTTAGATTAGAGTCATTTTTTCACTCAAAAACAAAAAAAATTCAACTCAAACCCCTGATTGAAACATTCATCTATGATGGAATAAGTCAATTTTTTTTTAGCAAAAAACGAATTTCAGTCTAAACATACATTTTGCAAAATAAATAGATACCATCCAAATGGATGACCTGTCCAAACACAGATCTTCAAGAATCTCTATCTTCGCCAAAGATATGATCCATTTTCATCATTTGGATGGCAGTACTCTTTGCTGATTGTCCATGTCGGGCCTTTATACTTTGAGTGGACTTTTTAAAGATTAATATAGCAATGGCAGTCGGATTGGGTCGGCGGGGCGGGTTAGCCCGTGTGAACAGTAAGTAGGCCCGCCTGACCCGTCAACCCACCCAGGAACGTATGGTTCAATTTTTTCCTTGTCTGCACTGCCAATCCGCCTCAACCCTTCCTATAACCAGTTCATAGCCCGTCCAACTCGTCACAACTCCTTCCAACTCTTCCCGAACCGTCCCTCCCGTAGCCCTCCGCATCAGAGGCCCACCCGTATATGGCCCGCCAGCCAGTCGGGTCAGTATTCGTAAGCTAGGAACCGGCCCGACCAACCCCTTCAATCCGTCCTAACCCACCCCGTTCAGTTTTAGAGGGTTTACGAACCCATCCAACCCTCCCCGGATCCTCCTCGAACCGCCCCATTGCCATTGCTGGATTGATATGAGGTCTTGCCATTGCTAGATTGATATGAGGTCACTAAACTAACGTAGGCTCAATTTGGCATTGATAGAAGACACACCTCAGCCTAAACACCAGAATTCATGATCTTTCACTATTTCACCACCAAAGTAAATCTTAATTGTCAACTTGAGTAGATTTTAGTATGAGTAAATTACACATTATTGTTATTATCATACATCTAAATAGAGGTAAAGGCTTCGAATTCGCTATTACACATATATGTCATTTCTTGTTATAAAATAAAATATTAATAAAAGTTTTACATGTAATTTTTATTTTTTATTTTTTGATATATTTTATATATTAAACATTGAAAAAATAAATTAAATTTTAAGAGTACTTGATTTTTTAGAAATAAATGTTAAATTTTTACTAATGTAACTAAAAGACACACACAAATATAAAGGTGGGGATCCAAAATCAAGGTAAAAACCATATAAGTTATTTTGACTTGATTGAATTGAATCGATTGGTTAAAATTGGATTAGTTTGGATTTAAACAACCCTATTTAAAGCGCAAGGCTTGAATTTGATGGTAAACCAATTTAACTTCAACTTCAAAGATTTATTCGTATGACCTCAGAGAATCAATGCATGCATGGCCTTCTGGCTAGTCTAGTCAGCTTGCTGATTTAAATATTGTCAAAAATAAAAATTAATTACGTCTGCATGTCAACTCCCAATCGAACTTTTTTTATTTTTATAACCTAGGTTCCAATCTAACTAATCCTGAACACCTAAACACCCACTCCTAGGTCATTTCTCCTGAGTTTCGAAACCCCACCCTGTCGTTGAAAGTGATACTTATCATTGCTGCTTCCACCATCTCGCCTCTGTCCTTGGGTTCTAGAGATACAGCGTGCTTGTATTATGACAAGTCTCAACCAGTGAAGTGACTCGAACTCAAAACCTTCTATTAGGAAGAAACTTAAGCGTGAGGTGTGCGACATCTTGACGCACCCCACTTGTCGAACTTTTGAATTGGACTGCGGCTGCTAATTACCTTCTGAATTATATCCAGAAACATGAAGTGGTTAAGCGATTAATTTCATGACAACCAACCAGGGGGACGAGTCCATCCTTACTCAATTGCTTTGATTCATTCCGCACAAGGGAGACTGGGTTCACAGGCGTTCAAGGATCGACTATTACAGCAATACATCGTCCATGGACTACTTTGAACCTGTAAAAAAAATCTGTAACAAGTATTTTTGATAAAATCGGTAAAAAAATCCGTCAAAAAAATACCTGAATCTGAAAAAAAAAAAAAAAAAGTATTTTTTACTGAAATGGGCCTAACTAAAAGGCTCGTAACAAGTAGGTATTGTTGAAGGTTTTACCAACAAAAAAAAAAATTAAACTTTTTGATGGATACCAGAAAAACAACAACTTAATATTTTATTTAATTAATCATAAAATTTCAATATTTTGATGAATAAAGTCATCAAAAACCTTGTGACAAAAACAAAATATCCGTCAAAGATACTTTTTCAATAATAAATTATTGAATAAATTCTTACTTTGTGACGGAAAAAGTTATCCGTCAATAATTATTGTTGGAGTGCTAATATCTTTGGTCAAAATTTTTTTATTAAAATTTGATCAAAATTAGATATGATGTCCTCGTAGTAAATTGGTTTCAAGAAAAAAAATTTTTTTTTTTAGTTTTTTCATCTGATCAAAATATATAAAATACCCCTATTTAATCATTTTAATAACAAACATTTTGACTAAAAGGCTTTTTCCCTCCGTCAAAGGTTTTGTTATGGAATTATTGTATCCGTAAAAAAAATATTGACACAACACATATCCGGAAAAAAAATATATTGACAGAATTTTAATATTCGTAAAAAATGTTTAACACTCATACGCCCATCAAATGTAGCACTGATTCCATCGACAATTATTGACAAAGGTATGCACAGTCAATAATTTAAGTCAATAAATAGCTGAAATCTAGTAGTAATAAACTCAATTTATGGAGACTATAATAACTAAGGGATTGTAATTTGAATCGATCAAAACCTTAAATCTTCTACTGCACACTGTATATTATATACCCAATTACACTTGTATAAAAAAATTACATGTATCATTAAAAAATAGGCAAATTTAATTTATAAAATATTTTCTTGAAAAATATTTAGGAAATATATGCTTTTACTTTATTATATATTAGTGTAAATAAAGTAAAAAATATATTTATATTGAGTGAGTTCTACTTTTGTTATTGTTATCCTTTCCATTATTATAATTAACGGCAAGACTTATATGCAAGTGAACTAAATCCTAAAAATAAAGAAGATTGGTATAAGAGTTTGATAAGAAAATTTATATTAAAATTAAATCTATCTATTTTAAAAATACCACAATTATTTTGAAATAATTTAAAATATAAATTGAATCATTATATAACATTACAATCAGAAATTTTCACTTTATCGGGCTTACAAAAGACACGTCAATTATTTCTGTTTTGATTTATATTTATATATGTTACAGTATATATTTATACTATCTCAATAAACATGACGAGGGCAAACTCAGTCGCCTGAAATTAAGACCTACACCTACAGAAAAGCTGAACGACTTTTTCTTATTCCAGCCACTTGTAAGATAAACATTTATGACTGAAAGATAGGACTTGTTTAAGTCCTTAATTTATTAATTTAACTCCTTAATTTATTAATTTAATTTTCTTACATGTATTTGATGAGTTAATAGATTTGATCCTTAGTTGAGCTGCGTGGCTGATCTAACCAAATAATGCTTCTAAATAAAATATAAATTATATGTATATATTAGTTAACAATGTCAAACACCTTATAGCTTGCAAATTGATCAAGAATCCCAAATCGGGCCAAAGGCGGGAATTCCAGCTCCCTTGCATGCATTAACAACATCTCTGCTGCCCACTGGATTGCTAGTCACAATGACCACTTCAGCTCCCCAATTCTTGGCCGTATCAACGCTCATCTGAGACACATTTGGACGGCCGAGCACAGCCGTGTCATGCACAATCACCTTATCTTTCGGATGACCACTCATCCATTCTTTAATCTCTTTTCCGAAGTTCTCTTCTACTCCTTTAGTTACCCAAAGAAAGCAAACATTAGCCTTACATGGATGGAGAAGAAAGGACAGGAACACACAGATACCCGAACCGGTTGCCACAACCAAGACCCTGTCGTACATGTTCACCAGGTATGGAAGCCCCGCGAAGTGCACTTGTCGAACCCATAAGTGGCTCGGTTTCTTTTCAACTAAGGATTTTGTGAAGTCACCCACGGCACCAGCCAGCATCATATGTTCTTCTTTCCCATCAGAGATGATCCCAAAGGCATGCCATTCAGAGAACGGTGATGGGCTTATCCTTCCAAGAATTCCCGGTTTTACACCTCCTTCGAATTTGATTATGGAAGCATGACCGGATGGGGAGGAGATCCTCACATTTACTCTCCTAACGGTTATCCACGGAATGATGATTAGAACTGTAATGGCAAGTGTAAACCAAAACTCTTGTTTCTTGATTAACCTGGTACCAATTTCGTTGCTATAGGATTTTGTAATGGGGTCATAGGAGATTCTCAAAATAATGAAGACCCAGAGAAGAAAAAGAGCAGACCATCCAGTGAAACGATGAGTTCTCTCAAATACATTGTGATGGAGATGGCGAACGAGAGGGAATGCTGCCAGAGATGACAGACAAAGAAGTGAAAGAATGGCGGATGCAACTCCAATTATCTCCGGTGATGTGTTTTCTCTGTTTCTTAGAGTGAGGACCAGAGCATAAATCAGCCAAGCAATTGATGAGACTCCACAGCTACTGTGAATTCCACCAAGAGATTGCAGCAGGGAAGTAGTCATGGTCTTAATCCTGATAGGTACCCAAGAATGGCCCAACAGTTTCACTGCAAGCCAGAATACGACTCGCAAGAAGGCCTCACTTCTGCAGAGAATCAGAGCAAAGATATTGGCAATGGAAAACAGGGCAGCCTGTTCCCTAGCATAAGGAAAATGCCCAATTGTAGCGAGAATCAATGCTGTAATGTTCAGTGTCAAACAAACAACGAAAAGCCGTTTGTACACAGTGAACAATCCTTGATCAAGCAGAATAACGGATAATCTTGAATGACTTGGCTTAGCAACTTTAGGTGGTCCACGTTTACTGGCGGCTTTTGGAACAGGAACTGGCTCCACTTTCTCCAGTTCAGGGCCTTCTTCGATGTCGGCCAAGGTAATTGTTTCTTCCTGATCTTCATCAAGCTCAAGATCACAGAAATGGCTGCTAGTTCGGCTCATAGACCTCTGGAACATCATCTCTGCTGATGATGGTACAATCTTTGAAGCGCTTCCCCATGGAAGCCAATTGAATCTTTTGCTCCCAGAATTTGGGATTTCAAATGGATCAGAATGGGCCTTGATTTCAAAAGCCACACCCCTGCAGCTTGAAAACCTTTCCATTTTTTCACCACTTGTCATATCTGATCTCTCCACTCACAAAAATGAAAATTAAATCAGTTTTATAATTTCAGTTTGCTATGCCCTACTGCTTAAGAAGCATGTCCTATTTATATACATATGTGTCTGCATGAGCTCGGGAGCTAACTTTACAACTACACTTTTTTTTCAATTTTCTGCATTAAATTTGATTAGAATATATATTTGACTTAGTCATAAATATACGCAGATACGCTTTCATTCATCCCTTAAAAGCTAAAACGTCAACGAAGAGACGTGGTCCCATGCTGATGTGGACATAAAGTTTAACCACTCTTGACAGTAACGGTGCTTCATACCGAGTAATCCAACAGGGACTAGGGTTTATATTTAAATATAATATAAACAATAATTAAACATATTTTTATTTTTTAACATAAAAATGTTTAGAAGATGAAAAAAAATATTGTACATTGGCCCTTTTTTTAAAAAAAAGAAAATAGTCGAAGGAGGATTTGACAGATCCTATCAAGTTTTTTATTTTTTTAAAACGTGAGCTTACTTACTTTCATGTTCATTTTTTGATTATTGAGGCTGTCTTGATGCTCTTTCTTTTTCCTATTAGGGTTGAGGAAAGGTTTTCATAATTTGCTTGGAACTAATGTAAGCTATACGCGACAACATGAAGGGCATCTTAGTTACCTGTGTGCTTAACCTTTCAACTCTGGTATATTTATTTATGTAACGAAGCAGCTAACAGTTAACAACAATAATGATATCATAATAATATTCACATAAGCCTAATGCATGGATAAATATTCTCTCCTTCCCCGTCCTTGTTTAGGGAGAATTCATATCACTGCTCTTCTCCAATTATACCATAAATTTACCACCACCCTGATTAATATATACCTTAATTTTCACCCTTAAATGCTATAACATGATGCTCTATTTTTAGGGTAACCAAGGACTACAAATCATGATTCAACTAAAACCTAACTACTCCTTCTGTGTCAAAAGAAAATTAATGATCATTTTAATAATTAACATTTATTTATACTAAAATATATATATTATATTAAATAAAGTATACTACTGCAGATATACAGTAATGAATAAAGTTAAGATTAATTTTTTTTATTAAATCTTATTAGAAAATAAGACATTACTAAAAATATTCCTTGGAATTAAATAGTGACACCTATTGTAAAAAAAAATCTCTTTCGGTTAAAACAACCTCTTTTTTTTTTTAAGTGCTGAGAGTAATACTGATTAAACCTTATTTACGGTAAGTATTAAAGATCTAACTTTAGCTATCCCACTCTATAGCCTAGAAATTAGGAGGAAAGGTTCACATTGAGTACATTTAGTTTCATAATTGGAATAAATAATGTTAAAAGTCGAAATTTGATCTTCATAATTTTGGAAAAATAAATACACCCTCCTTAATTAATTATCTGGATTTTGGAATCTTTAATTTAGAAAGATATTTAATAGGACGAAATTGGGGAATAAAACTATCCACAACTAAAAGTTGAATATCTATGTTTCAAAGTTCTTTTTATGCGAAAGAATAGAATATCATTAACCATCGACTTTCTATTTTTTAATTTATATTTTAAAAAAAACTCCAAAAATTATATAATCAATAATTTTTTATTATATAATTTTTTTAGTTTTAATATATATTTATATATATAGAGAGAGAGAGAGAGAGTTGGCCATGACAGTCAAATGAATACCAAATTATTGAAGTTGATGTGAAAAACTTCAGTTGAAATCCAAATCGTAGCACTCTGGAGAATTCGATCCGTTACACTCAATTTTGTCCTTTTGATGAATATTCAGACTCGGTCTTTCTGACTTGGAATTTAAATATTTGACTCCGTCATTTCACACACTGCATTCCGTTTTATCCTTAATTGATGTCCAACCATACGGAACTCATCATTTCTTCTCCCCAAATTAATCTGTCTCAAGATTACATAGGTAATTAAAGTCCAACTCACTTTACAAACGAGGAGGATTTGTTTAAGTAATAAAAAGGAGTCTCGACTACGATCATCATCGTTCTGAATTATAAAAATGAAATCTTTTTTAAAATGAAGAAAACAAGGAAATTTTATTAAGGAGTGATTAAGTTATAATTAAAAGTACTTTTTTTTTACTTTAAAATAATTTTGGTTATCATAATAAGTTATAGCAAGTACATTACAAGGAAAACTTTTTTTTTATTATTGAGAAGCTTAATAGATTATTATTAGCAACCAATAGTGTGCGTGAATGGATCACACGTGAAACTTGCATAATTTAGATTGTAAATATAATTCGATTTTACTACAAATTTGATGTAACAAGATCTTGTATAAAAATAAAATATGTAACAAAAGATTCCAAGACTAAAAATATAAAAGCGATCCTCATATTATATTTATATATATATATATATAAGATTATCTTATTAATTTTGAGTAATGAATAGGTGGAATTATTGTCCCACTTGAATAGCTTAAAACATTGAAAGAGTGTTGGAAAAAGCAGTTTCCGTGCATAGAAGGGTAATCAGTGAACAACTGGACAGAAAGGCCGCCGGGCCGGACCACACCTTCCGAAATACTATTACTTCCATGCATGCATGTACAGCTGCAGGCAATTGTCCTTTTTTTTGTCAAAACCTGCCTTTGCCTGTTGTAGATAACATGTTCTCAGAATCTGACTTACAACTTGTTTTTAGACTCTCTCGCGTGTAAAACTTATTTTCAAATAGCTTTTAATATCCTTAAATAGTAATCAGACTCTACATGCAAATCGATCGAGTCATTGACCTTTCATAATTAGTTAGGCCTGACTTTAAAATAAAACTTCAGAGGTGCATCTATACATAGGACTTGATCGTATAATCGTCCGAATGTAGGTCAATTAGGTGCATGCATGCATGGTCATTAAGTATACGTACGCATGCATGTAATGATACCACAAGATTAGCTAAGTCAAAAAAAATTAAAAATAATAATAATAATAATAAAGAAAGAACAAAGTAACAATATAAATACTAAGAAACATAAATCAATATAATGGTTGTGCAAAACTTATCTGATCAAGATTTGTACATAATTTCATGTTCAATTGCATGGTCAATCAATGTACTTATCAAAGAGAATAAATGAACTCTGGAGCTCTTTTTTACAATCTGCAAATTAAACACTTTCTATTTTCATTTTTCACATTATAATATCAACAATATACATATATATATATATATATAATTATTCAGTTCTGGTCCATTAAAACTTGACCTACTATATATAATAATTACCTGGTATCGTGCCACAGAATGACGGTAAGAAGGTCCGGCCGAACCAACCCATCGGAACTCTAAATGCGTTCGTCACAAAACTGGATATTCCTATTTGGTCATAATACCAAGTAGGGAGAGCTCTAGCACCGGAAACAACAAAATTCACACCGGTGCGAATATCCATACTGTCTGTTGCATTCTTTAATCCAGCAGCTGCAAATGGAGGTGGGCTAGGACGTCCAAAATGATCAGCCGTAAAATCAAAGAACATTAATTAATTAATCACTTATCAAAAAGCCAGAGTTTAATGCTCGTGTACCATATGTCACATGAGCTATTTTTTTACCCAAAAATATATACTTATTCTTCTTCTTCATATTTTGAATTGTAACTCTATATCTATTTTTGTATATTGATTTTTTAAAAAACTGCCTAAATCGATTATCATTTTTTAAAATATTACCCCTTTCATCCAAAATGAATGTTTCTTTTTTATTTTATTAAAAATTAAGCAGTGTGTCTGTAATTTTATAAAATTATCACTTTATCTTTTTTATTATTATAATAGTTGTATGAAGTTTAAGCTAAACAATGTAAATTTTTAAATTAAGGAGGTGCTTAATGAGATTTTACATTGAAATTTATATATATATATATATATATAAAAGATGAGATATTTAAATCAAAACAACATTAAATAAAAATAAAGACATTTAAATCTAGACAAAGGAAGTAATAAAATTATATATAAAAGAAAAAATATATATCACTTCTTTCATTTAAAATTGAATATTTCATTCTATCTTAAAAAAAGGAGCAAATTTTAACATTTGAATCCGAATGAAGAAAGTATTATTTTATTGTTGAGTCACTTCAAAATGGAGCTCGAGAAAAAAAAGTAAGAAGAAATAAAAAGAAATCGAAATAAAAATGGGAAATTAAAAGGAAGTTTAAACTTTTTATTTAAAGGCACTAAAAAAAGGAATAAATTTCTAGAAGACATTTTCTCGTCGCTAAGATGAAATTTGCATAACGCAACTTCTAAGTTCAACTTAAATTCTAATTTTAATGAGTTTGTAACCCCATAGTGATATAGTCAGAGTGCTTGTGTAAACCTGGCTCGAACATCATTTGTAAAAAAATTAAAAAAAAAAAAGTAATTTTAAAATTATAGTTCCTCTTTCAAATTGAAATGAATATTTAAAATTCTATCCCCGTATCTTCAATAATTCATTTTAGATAACAACATCAATAAGTTATACAAGTTAAAATAAATTTTGTAAAGCATTTTTTTTAGAGAATTAAAATCTCCATCTAAGTTTTTACAATTGCCCATTACAAGTTGGATATGTATATTTACTATAACTTGATCAAGTCCATGTAGCATTTCCATATATTTATAAAAATGCTGTTGTAAACTCTCCTGGCCGCCTTAACATTCTTGTATAGCTTTACATGACGACATGTTTTCATTATGCTTTGCTCATTGTCTGTCTATCAATTTAGAATGACTTGTCCAGCTAAACTCAAGTCAGTTTTAATTTAATTCACTTGGGCCTAAGGAACTAGAATAAGCAGGGCTCATTTCAATGGGTCAACTAAAGTCCGTTGATTGGTTTATAGAAAAAGTATTTTTAATTTAAGTGTTTTTTCAAAAAGTTTTTATAGTTAGAAGAGGAGTTAGTGTATGATTTTTTTAATATCCTTATAAAAATTTTAAGAATTAATATTTATTTACGTGTCAATTTAAAAAAAGCTTCAAGTGTCTAAGATACCTTCCTGGTCATAAATTTAACTTATAAATAAAATTGAAAATCAAGTGTTGATGTTAGAGGGAACGAAATTGACAAACATTGAAATAAGTGAGAAACTTGAAATCATTTAAGAAAAAGACCAAAAATAGTTCTAAATTTAACTCTCTTCCTTTAGGAATTGATGAGATGGATGAAATTGATAGCACATAAAATATTTAGGTATTAAATATAATTTGAGAATCTGCAAATTTAAAAAATTTTAGATACTAAATGGTTAATTCACCCTATTGATTATGTTGGTGTAAAAGAAAAAAAATTAATCTCAATTTTAACTCTCTTCTGTTAGGAGCTAACGGAAAGGATTAAATTGATCATCCGTAAAATATTAAGGTATTAAATAGGTAAAAAAACAAAGTTTGAAAATCTACTAATATCAAAAACTTTGGGTATTAAATGAATAATTCACCCTTAAGTTTTTTTAAGTTTAATTTTTTTAAGATTTAGAATATAAAATATATTAAAAAAATAATAATTAAAGATTACTAATAAGATTTTTGAAAATGTGTTTCGAGTGGGATTAAGTTTTTTTGTGCATTTCTGAAAATGAAGTGGCGACGGCTTTTGAAAAGCACCCCATGTGTTTCAAATATATTTTCAAAATTAGTATCATATATTTAAATTAAAATGCTAAAATAAATAACGATATGTTTGACCCTAAAATAAATATCATAAACAAAATTTTGATTTGTTTAAAATTTATAAATATTTTAATATTAACATATTTTATAAAAAAGACTGGTAAATCAGGCCGGTAAGAAAAATGATAAACAAAAAATAATTCCATTAAAAATCCATTCTAAAAAACACTATAATAAGCCATTAAAAAAACTATTAAAAAAAACTATAATAATCCCAACGACACAATTCCTTTTTTAAGTAAATTTTTTCAAAAATTGTGTGTAATAAATTCATCTAAATGGGCCCAAAATCAATTGTCAGATCCTTTATCAGCAAACCACACAAATAAGTTATCTTCTTCAGTTCCTCCTCACAGGGATAGCCCGTATGCTTCAACCACCGCCTCTAACCACCTCCTTTCCATCGAAAATCACCACCTGAAACGACAAGTGGGGGGTGCCCAAGCGGTTTACACCCCCACACTTAAGTCTCTCCCTTAGGGGAGGTCTTGAGTTCGAGT
>JAWZTD010022898.1:0-17653 GCA_035221335.1 Echites panduratus
AAATGTATCTTGTTACCTCTTTAACATGATGTAATATGGTTATTCCTTCACAAGTTTTAAAGGTAGTACACTACTTGGTATATATACATGTTCAAACTGATTGTAATACACTAGTTTATGTGCACATGGTGTTTGGTATATTTGGTTGTGTTCGTCAGTAGCTTGTTATAAACTTTTTGTTGGAAATTTATTGTAAGGAAATGTTAGTGTTATGTGTAGAATATATCTCAGGTTTCGACTACTGTTTGCAGAACATCCTTAGAAAAATCGGCAACAGGTTACTGAAAAACTTTAAAAAAAATTGGTCACTATTTCCCAAAATCTTGAGAAAATTCGGCAATAGGTGGCCGAAAATTGTAGATAATTTCGGCCATAGGGTGTTGAAAATATTGTTAATTTTCAGCCTCTGGGTACCGAAAAAGTTTAAAAATTTCAGCGGGAGATAGCCGAAATTTTAAAGAAATGTCTGAAATTTCAATTTGCTGCATATCTTACTTACATTCTTTTTTTCCCATTCAACATATGAAGTTTATTAATAGAAATAGAATCAAAACTAATTTTTTAATAAAATTAGAAAGGCATATAATTTTATTCTTGTATATTAAGTGTACGTAAATATAATCTATATGTATATGTTGTCTTATTCTTAAAATTTTTTTAAAGAATATTTTCTTATTCTCACTATTGTAAATTATTCTCTCTTGTGATAGTATATCCCCTTTGTTAGGTTTTTTGACAATTTTTCTTATTTGTAGAGCTTGATTACTAATCTAATAAAGTATTTTGTATTTTTTTTATATAGTAGATCATGCATAGAGCACCAAGGATGCGCAGGGAAGCACCTACGACATCTAATCGTCGTAGGCGTAAAGCAGTTGAGGTAGCATGATCTTTTGCACAGCAGGTGGATAATATTGATTTTCATCACGTACATTATGATGATATGTCCTCTGATTATCCCGTGGAGCTTCAGGAGGATGACATCTCAGCACATGCTGAAGTAGATGCAGATATCAATGACATAGCCGAGGAAGAGGACATTATTGTATCGGCACCATTTCCCGGAGGGCCAGAAGGTGGGTCCTTACTTAGCCAATATGTCACCCACATTACAAGATATATTTGGGACGGGAAGGTAAACACATGAATCCTTAAAGTTATGATGATAAGGAAATTGGTATAGAGCTATGATGATATGGAAGCCGTTTGTGTTTAAGAAACTTGACTAACGTTTCAATAAACATGAAATGCAGGAAAGGGACCCTTTGAAGTGCATACATCACCATGAGCAACTGGTGAAATGGGATGTCCAGAGAGATTGACAGTTTAGGTACAGGTTTCATACACTTCTTGAGGGCAGCGGCATGGCTCCACTGACGAGATGTCTCTATCGTTATGTGGATAGAGTACTAGTATCTGCATTTGTTGAGAGGTGGCATGCTGAGACTAATACATTTCATATGCCGTGGGGCAAGATGACCATCACGTTGGATGATGTGAGTTGTATTTATGGGATCCCCATTTTCGGAAGTGCTTTATGTATGCTACCTGGACAGGAGCAGTTAAGAGGGGAGGACTTACCTGTGAGGCTACTGGGGTGTAATTTGGAGGATGCAAGGGAAGAGCTGGGAAAGAAGACAGGAGCATCCTCGGTAAGATTGAAGTGGCTTAGAGATCGATATAGTGACTTTGATAACGACGACACTGATGATAGGATACATGCTTGTGTCCGCGCCTATATTCTTTATTTGTTAGGTTGTACAGTCTTTGCCGATAAAACTTGCACTAGAGTGAACTACAATTTATTGCATTTGTTGGCTAATCTGCATGATATACATACCTACCCATGGGGTGCCGTAGTGTTAACATATCTATATATGCAGTTGGGACACGGGTGTCAATGGAGGTGTAAACAATTTACCGGTCCGATATCTTTGCTACAGGAATGAATATATGAGCACTTCAAGAATCAGAGGGTTGTACATTCTCCGTCATACGAATTGCAGGAGCCGAGGGTTCTAATGTGGGACTCAGATCATGCCTTTGGAGGTGGTATTGATAGGCTCCGGGCAATCCGAGAACAATTGGATACCATGGATTACCAGAATGTAAGTTCGTGCACATGTGCTTAGTGTATAACATATATGTTTTGATAATACTTCTTCATCCCGACTATTTACGCATGTTGCATGTTACTTTCCATATGTTTGTTTACTTATTATGTTACATGCTTTTTGAAGTCTATAATATTACCTATTCTGAGCATTGATAACTTATGTCAAACAGATTGAGTGGACACCTTATCATGACTGCCGACAACATCATCCACTCCATGATATCAGTTTCTATTGTGGAACACTCTGCTTCATGGAGTACCTTGAAGGGTACCATCCAGATCGAGTCCTTCGGCAGTTCGGGTTCATTCAATTGATTCCTGGGCCTTGTGAGCGGGTTGCCATCAAGTCCGTAAAAGGATGTATAACACCGGAAAAGATTGCTTTGTTGAATTTGGTTTTGGACAATTGGAGAAATTGGACGTTGCACATGGTCCCTATGTTTCTACGTGAAGGACCCCAGATGGTCGTGCGAGCCGGTCTTGATACTGATCGTGGGTATTTGACATGGTATCGGAGATTCTCACACCCTCTCGTGCAGAACCCGACTCAAATGTCAGCTTCTGCTCATGCTTCAGGTAGTTCGCAAATTTCTACTCCAAATGTTATGACAGTCGATGATCTCAAACATTGGATCAAGTTTCTCCGACTTGGTTGGGATGTTAAGAGTCGACCACGACATCACACTCGTCATCTGTCCTCTTACTTAATGGAGCAGCTTGCCGACATCACAGCATCTTCAGATCACATTCCTGACCTGGGTCACGTGGTTCAAGAAGACGACCCACCTCCTGAAATTCAGCATGTCTATAGAAGACGACGTCGACATTAGATTTCTAGGTCTATAATCTTCTATATTGTTTGTAGCTTGACTTCGAAAAACAGTAGTAAAGGATTGTAATAGAACATTGGATGAATGTTGTATATTAAATGAAAAGATTTCTAACTTACATAAGTATGTTGTTAGGTATATGTTGTTGGGTATTTGAGCATTGTACAGGTTGTTGAATATTTATGTTGAAACTTAGGCACAGGTTGCTAAAATATTGATCATTTATGAAGAACATATGCCCAATTTTTTTTAAAAGACAACTTTTGAGGAAATATGGTTATTTGCACCTGATTTCATGGATAAAGAGTAGGATTAAATCATTTCTAGCTAGGACTACAGAATTTCGACCACAGGGTGCCGAACATGGTGGAAATTTTCGGCCACAACCTGCCGACTGACTCATAAAATTTCGACCACAACCTAATGACAGACTTTGATAATTTCGGCCACAACCTGCCGACTGACTCTAAGAATTTCAACCACAGCCTGCCGACATAATTTATGATTTTCAGCAAGAAGATGCGGAAATGTTCGATATTTTCGGCAACTAGTTTCCGACTTATTTGATGAATTGCATTAAAAGATTTCAGACATTACTTGGAATTTTGGCTCCTTGGTACCGACTTTCATGTAATAAGGTCGACAACTTCCCTCCGAAATCCTGACGTCAAACATTGCAAGTATGAATTACAATATGTTCAAAAGATTTTTTAACTTTCTAACACATGTGAGTATCATTGCACTTTAATAAACAACATCATTCCTCATTCATCAACCAAGTTAGAGCAAACAAAAAAAAACCCCAACACCATACTTTGAACATCTATGAAGACTAAAATTCGAAATATATATATATATCTCAAAACAAATAAAAAAAACATGAAATATAAAGTACACTATATGTCCCTATCGCTATCTAAAAACTCCACCGTGTCGGTAGATTCTTGCCCGGTGCTTGACATCATATCGTAATAGGCAATACAATCTGCATACTGGCTATCCCAACCAGCTACATCAGGTGTGTGGAACTCGTACCAGGCTCTATGAATGCGTGGTATGACCGAATTCGGCTTCATAAAAACCTTCACACAATGGTTTCCGCTCACTAAGCCAATACCTATTTCATGCGAAAATAGTGATGCTTCGACCGCTTGTCGTAGAGGAAGGCAAGTAAGACAAATAGCATGAGAGAAGAAGCAAACAGTGCATCCGTATACCGTAGCCATAACCAGGGCTGTGTCGGGCAGTATCATCCATCTATCAAGTGGCGCTGCAGAGTCAAAGCAATCTAACGAGTTTCGTATCTCAGTGAATCTGTCACCAAAGATGGAGATATATAGATTGCTATGTGCATCCATCTAGCTACCAAGCTCTAACCGAACTCTTGGCCAACTATCATCTCCGTATCCCACTAACCCCACTACAGCCCGAAAACCACAATGTCCATCCGTACTTACATCCTTGATATGATCAATACATGGTTGCAACCATGTTGGCAATGCATCTACAAATCCATGTCGACGAATACAATGACCACGTTGGGGAGTTTGCTTCTTCTTCCTACTAGGCATATTCGAAGAATCAAACCAATTAGGTTTAGAGCCTAACTGTGGATCCGATGTACGAATAAGGAGCATCCCCTGTTGCGTGTCTACTAACTCAAATGCAGAAGGATTCCTTTTGGTGCTCGTATCTAACTTACCCTTCGATTGCCCTCTAGCACTAGGACACCCCTGCATTTTTACCTTCAAGGTCGGCTCCCCTAAATGAGTAGTTTCGGGGTGACATATTTTAGTCAACTTCCGTAACATGACCCGCCGTTCATGTTCACTAACTTGCTGAAACTTATCTCGAAACTCTAGCCAACAAGACTCCAGGAGAGGATGTTCTTGGGAAACATGTGTGGCATCATGGGTCGAGGGCTCACTATCGATGATAAAAGACAACTTTTGCCAGTGAGGATCAACAACAGACAAGTGAATAGGCCTGCCCTCAGCACGGATCTGAACAATATCATGAGCACACGGCAGTCCGTGAGTCTTCCTTATCAGACAACCACAATCAGTTTGCATCTTGAACCCTGATAAGTCTGCCAGCTTACACTCCTTAAGAATCATTTCTAGGGCAGTTAAGGATACGAACCCAAGCAACTAATTGAATACTGAGGCCGGAACTGGTGTTGCACAATATGTTTACTTCTCTCAAAAGAAGACTTTATCTCATTATGTTGGAGCTCCAATAGCTGGTGTATTCTGTCCCAACAACTCTCAAATGTGCCTTGGGAGGTGCCGAGATTCCTCTTCAATCTAGCATGTGCACTTTCAACCCTACGAACAAATCAAAGAAAAAATCAAGTATTGACTTTGAAAATAACTTTTTTATTTAAAGTGACAAACCTATTTGTAGTAGTGCATCCGTAGTGTCAGAATTGATCAGTCCACGCCGACACAAACCTTTCCTTATAGTCGGTCTAACCATACTTCCTTAACGTAGCTTAGTGCTTCGGGAGATGAAGAGAAGTCAATCTCAAATTGACTTAGGTTACGATAGTATGAATTCTCTGTCTGTGTCAACACGAGAGTGTTCCATCTAGTTAAGAAGCTCTCCCACATAGTTTGGTTGAAATACTTCTTGCACTTTGCAAGCACATTTCTTGAAATGTGCCAAATACACAACAAGTGATGTGAGTAGGGGAACACGTCTGATATGGCATTCATTAGCCCCAGTTCACGATCCATGGTGATGACAAAAGGATAAGAGTTTTCTCTCATCAACTCCTTAAGTCTACACAAAACCCAACGATAACTATCCTCACGCTCCGCACTCAAATATCCATAAGCTACTGAAAAAGTCAAATCAGTGGACGTAACTCTGACGATCTCAGACAAAGATAGACCGCACCTGTTAGTCTTATACGTGCAATCCATAAGCAACACCTCCAGAAAAGTATGTAACAAGGCAACGCTAGTGGGGTGAGCAAAGAACAAGTCCCGAACCTCATCAGTATCACAATCACTCCTGTGCCATTTAGAGTATCCATTCTCAAGAATCTTTTTCATTAATTGCTGCATTTGGTTATGTCCATTCCTCTCTTTCACCCGATATTTAGCACGAGCATTGTATATTGTTCTTATAGTAGATGAGTTGGCAGGATCGCGATGCTTCAATGACGATAATATATTTTTTGGCCGTGCGACTGAGGATGACATCTCAGCAACAATCGTTTGCTCGTGGGGCTGCAGCCGGCCTACAAATGAATGTCCTTCACAGTATTGAAATTCGGGATGATTATGTGTTCCACATCTCACCTCCACAACCCACAAATCATCATCACCAGGTAATCTTTTTCCCATCAATGAAAAAGGACATTCACACTTCTTCGTCCCGACATTCCTATACTTCATCTTACGCTCGCCTACGGGTCTTCCATCTCCTTCTCCTTCTGGCTTCACTGGTTTTCTGTATTTTCCACTCCTCTCGCATCCCAAGTATATTTTTGGAGATTTCCTTGAATTGATTGAAGTTGAGCGTTGCGTAACTATAACGAATCCCAATTCTTTACCCCTTTGACGAGCCCACGATATCAATGATTCTTTACCTTGAAAATGCTGCAATTCAAAGACAAAATTAATTAGTAATCTAACAAAAACCTATTAAACAAATAACACTATTACAAAGGACACACACTTACCTCAAAGTTTGTGAAATGCGTAGTATAGTCGACAACTAAAGATAAATCCTCTTCTTCATTACTACCTTTGCTTGAAATTATGGTCTGCAAAATGATTGTGAATTCAGCAAAATACTTGGAAACATCATATAATTACTTATAAAAAAAATTTAAAGCAGCCCATGAGTCAGTAATCTATTGCCGATTGTATTCTTAGGAAGTCTAAAATTCATTACCAAATGTGCTGCTATGAAGTCAACACTCTATTAATGACTGCCTTTATATGAAGTCGCTAATCTATAGCCGACTGTCTTTAATCAAAGTCGGCAATAGGTGGCCTACCTTTTTCATATTTTGATGAACAATTTAGCTGAATTTTTTTCACTCATTCGACAGTCTATGGCCGACTCTATGGTTAAGTTTTCAGCTCTGGTTCGCTGAACCAACGTCCCGAAAAAAAAAATTTTGCCAACTACGTAAAAGAACCAAAATACCATAAAAACTTACCATTCTATTATTATTTGGCCATTTGCATGCATTCTCAGACTAAATTAGACTTCAAAATCCTTTGTAGAACAACCTTGGATTGAATGTGGATTAGAAAAAATTTTCAACCGTTCGTAAGTCTCCTGCCTTCTGCGTTTTCATATATGAACTTTGGATGTGTGTTTAGTATTTTTGAGATCTGATTTTCCTTTTTTTCTTTTTTTTTAAGTAAAAGGATATTTTAGTCTTTTCATCTTTATTAAATAATCAAACATTGAAGTGGGGTGTGTGTAAATTGATTCTTGTGGTGTAAACATCTGTTCTCATCTTGTAAATGGTGGGTACGGTGGGTAGGGGTTGTCAACGGTGAGGATGGGTGACGGCATCGGGACTGTTGGGTTAGTTTGGGAGTCAGTAAGAGACGCAAACAAAGGATCTATCATGAGGAGAAAGGTGCACCGGTTGGGTGAAGAGAATATTGGGGTAAAGGTTGAGGGTGGATGGCTGCGCAAGGAGAGTTCGGTGACTGGCAGCGGAATAGCCACAACTAGAGGAGTCTCTGTGAGTCAGATCTGCACAGCTCGAGAGCACAGAGCAGAGGCACAGCTTGAGGAATCGCGATTGGATGGCTGCTTAGTAATGGGCTCGACAGAGAAACATCGGCAATTGTAGAAAAGTGTTGCGTGGGAGGGAGATCTGAAGAAATCAAAGAAGGGAGATAGCGGGTAGCGAAGAATGATGCAAGATCTGAAAAAAACCAAATGCCTGCACTAGCGATAATGGTGATTAGTGGGCGCGGTGACCTGTATGTGAGATGAGAAGGTGAAAAGGAGGTCAGGTATAGATGGGTAGTGATCGGGAGGGGAGGGAGAAGATCGGCCAGATTTGGAGTTATGGGCAGTCGCCAGTGCAGTGGAGGACTTGCCTGAGAAGGAGGCCAAAAAACAAATTGATGAGTTTGTAAAAAAATTGTATGTAAAGCTAGGATCAAAGGGGGAATTCCCTGAATTTTTCTGTGCAACCTAGACCAATCTTATAAGATCGCAATAGAAAATGATGCCCTCTTTTTTAATTGGTGTAAGGAAAATGTAATTTTTGCTACAGTTAATGAAAGTATATTCTAATTATTTACATTATACACAACTTTTAATAATTTCTAAAATATCATATTTATACCTAATTTTATTAAACCCTCATAGGAAAAAGATAAACTAATTTTCTGATTTGACACCTCTCACTATAAGGGGTAAAAATATTATTTGTTTACAACATTAACTTGTCATCAATCATTACCTCTTTATTATCTGAAACTTCTTTAATACTAATAATTACATTCCTTAAAACAACTCAAAGTTCTTATGGGTCCATAACCACAGACCCCTTTCTATCACGAACACCAACTGCCGAAACAGATAGGCCAAGATCCAACTCATATTCGGCCTTTCGGAAATCATTCTCATAGATACTATGACGACCTCTCCTATCTTCAATCGAAGATCCGGACTCTCCAAAACCTCTAAATAATTTATCCCTTCTTCAGTCGGATAAGGACAGTGATAAAGACCTACCCAACATGGAGACCACCTTAGTAGGGGCACAATGTCAAACGTCCACATTTTCTGTCGAATACTTCTTTGACAACACTTGAATAGCAGGAGGTCTCATAACGTTATCATCTGGCATCTCACTAGTAGAATACTTTAAGTAACCCTTCATCTTACAATAAGTCATCCCACGTTTTATATTAGAATCCTCTAAGCGATATTTAACGACCCAAGGAACATGCTTTTCATGAACGGAGCAATAACCATTCCCATAATAAATCAATTCGCACTGACAATCTACAGGAAAAGCAAAATAAGCCAGTAGCAAATCATTCCCATCCAAAAGCACGGTCATATACATTAACCCTAGCCATACCAGTTACGTTCGGAGCACAAAGAAGTGAGTATTTAATTAATATCTTATCAACCTTAATACTTTTGTTATTATACCTCAACTTCAATTGAGCAAACAAATTAGGCAATGCCAATTCTATAGCAGCATAGTCACTCGAATAAATACCTTCAACGATACCCGTCTTATATCATCAGTGTCCATTGACCTAGAAAATCAGAGATACATAACATTTATTTAGCGGTCTTAAAGTATAACTGACACCTTAAAGTATATTTACATTCTTTTCCACTAACAGTGGCAGAAAGAAGATAAAGAATGCCCTTTTGTATACTCCCTACATTTACAATCAAAGTATCCTTGTAATCGGTCGGTTCACAAGTCCAATGGCATAAAACGATCCACAACTTCCATACCATGTCGAATGTGTTCCTTTTCAACACCACCATTCAATCTGTAAATCAATTTTTTAAAAATACGAAAACGATCACTCTTATCAGGGTCAACGATCCAAGTCTGGTGATTTCCTTCACCAACCCCAATAAATATCTTATCAGGAGTGGGCACAGTATCACAAGGGGAGCTATCACTTATGATATAAAACAGAACATGGTGAACAATTGGATCCACTTTAGCATCAGAACCCAACTGCACATTTCCAATAAGCTTTAACCCTTTCACCACGATCTTGTCGGATTGACGATCATATCTCTTGTTCCCCTAAACAACGACGTTATGCAACCTAGACGAACCCTTATTATTAAAGGTTACGTCCCTTAACTGTTCATCAAATAATTGTAGCTTCTTGGACCCCTTCCTCTTTCTTTTAATAAAACGAGGAATATTCTGCACTTATCTACTCCTTACATATGAAGATTGGGGAAATCTATACAGTGCACGACCTCAATAAGAACTTCTAAACCCACTCTATCCCTGTGGGGTTCTTCTTCTGTAAGCCATTGGCTTTCGAAACTGACTGCTTGCCCCAAAGTCCATCCTTAACAAATGATTCAATAGCTCTAATACAGACAGGTCAGAGACTCTTATTACCTCGATTAACCTTCTGGACAGACTTCTTAATTTCGCAATCTGTGCTCTCTCTTCTTGCCAGGCTCGAACAAACTTCTTCAGTATTGACTGACATTTCTCGTCCCACTCTCGTAGTTACCAAGTCAAAAAACGATCTACACACATTTGAACGAATTGTCCGTAATTCTCAAGATAATCTTCTAAGCAGTACAACATTGTATGCAAATAAAACTAAAAAATATAACCCCATGAGAAACAAGGGAACCAGAATATACCAGAATCTGTTATCCACGGAGATACTTCCAAGTTAAAAAAGCATCTCGACTAACACCTAGAATCGTGGAGATAACATTTTTAATACTGCCAAAATTACTTTATCACCAAGTAACATGTACAAGTGGGGCCCAAAAATAATTACCTTAAATTTAAATCCTATGTAATTTCCTGCTAAAATGTACTACACCGCCATAATTAAGACACATGTATTTCATCATTATACTACCATGATTCCTTTGACTTAGGGGCAAGAATAGTACAGTTCTCAATTATCAAATCAACCTCGCCAAAATCTGAACAGTCCAAAATGTGCCAGCTGTATTCCACTAACTTCCATGGCATGTGAGGCATAGGGGGGACGGCATGCGAGGCCTAGGGGGGCAAAACCGTAGTATTATAAGGTCTTGCCCCCGATTTAAACAATGAATTGATTCCGACACTACAAAGAATTGTAAACGTGAAGATTGGCAAGGAGCGTCACTATCTTCTATAAATTGCTCATTGATGCCAAACCCGAATCTAACTTGTAAACGTTGAGAGTTGCACCCAATAACCAATATGGCGAGACCACCAACTTCATTCAGAATTAATGGAAAATCCCTTTTCCTCACCTACCAAAAATGTCCATTAATAATTCCCTTCGTTCTCGATTATATCTGGAACTTGTTTTCAAATTTTAACCCTACATTTATTAGTATTGCACAAGAGAAACACCAAGATGGGGAACCACATATACATGTACTCCTCCAGATAGAGAAAAAATTTAACAAAACAAGCCCCACATTCGCAGATATTCAAGATCCGGGGACTAACATCAAATATCATCCAAATTGACAAATACCCAAGTCAGAT
This sequence comes from Echites panduratus, assembly GCA_035221335.1. Lineage (NCBI taxonomy): Eukaryota > Viridiplantae > Streptophyta > Magnoliopsida > Gentianales > Apocynaceae > Echites > Echites panduratus. The sequence continues at coordinate 11,156 of JAWZTD010022898.1, forward strand.
GCGGCAGTATATGATTACATTGCTAAAGATGGAGTTTTTCAAGAAAGTGAAAGTCTTAGAGCCAACAGGAAGAGTTCCAAAAAAAACTGGAGATGCAATCTGGACGACGATCCTACAAGAATCAACATCCAAGGAAGATTTCCTATCCTTAACAAATGTGGCACTTTGGCTGAAAAGTGACTCCACAAGTTCAAACCTTGGGGAGGGCAACTGTCGCGACTTTATATAAAGAGAGTTACAAGATCTAACCTCAACAAAAGGAACCTTAAGTCTCTCCAATATGAAGGTCTTGAGTTCGAACTATGAGGAGGGCAACGGTTGTTACTCCATACAAGGAGAGTTGCAAGACTTAACCTCAACAAAAAGGAACCTTAAGTCTCTCCAATATGAAGATCTTGAGTTCGAACCATGAGGAGGGCAATGGTCGTTACTACATACAAGGAGAGTTATTCGAACTCCAGATCCCATTAGTTGAGGAGTTTAAGGTTCACCCCAGTGAATCACTTGGGTAGCCCAAATGGCCTTGTCATAGCGGTCACCGGAGTAAACTTTAAGTTCCTCAACTAATGAGGTCTTGAGTTCGACCCTTGGGAAGAGCGACGGTCGCTACTTCATACAAGAAGAGTTACAAGACCTAACTTTATCAAATTGAGCTACTCACAGTGACCCTTATGGTAAGGCCATTTGGGCTGCCCAAATGGTCCACTGAGTGATCAAATTGAAGCATTCCTAACTTGAGTGACTAGATTGAAAAGAATGGATAAATTGAGTTGTCAGATTAGATATTTGGCCATTCTATAACTAAAGAGAGGGGAATATATAGATGGGTAGTGCTTATTGGCACAAATTGATTCAAGTTTTGTTTGATCAAAGGTTTTTGTTAAATTTCAATTATACCATTTTATATTTGGCGGGAAAATTTTTATCAACCCCCATCATAATTTTTCCTCTAACAGTTTTCCTCCATTTTCATGCTACCCAATAATCAAACTTCACAGAACAATTACAAAAAATTAAAAAAGATGAAAGTTAATTTTTTCTTTTATTTGGGCAAAACTTGAAAAAAAATAGAGGAAGAGAACGAAAAAAAAAATAAAGGAAGAGGAAGAAAAAAATATGAGGAAGCGGAAGATGCTTCTACCGTTTCCTGCTTAACTTATGAAGGAGTAGAATAAGTAGGAGTGACATGGTTTGGTTGGATGAAAGAAAATGAAATCCAACTAAAAAAATGTTAATGCACTAAAAAAACACAGTCATTAGTATTACATATTTCCAAAAAGACATAGCATTAATTTGGCTTATTCTTCTAAATAATAATTATTATGTTATATTTCTAATTACTTTTGAATTTAAACTATTTAATATTTTTAAATTTCAGATTTAAAAAAAATTTAAGGATATTTAAGTCATACAATATTTATCAAAATATTATAATGACATAATTAACCACATTGATCCATAATTTCTTGACATAATTTGATCAACGAAACTTTTTCGTATATAGATTTTTCGTGGTGTTACGGTAACTCCCCTTCGGTGTACCGTAATTGTACAACAACGTGCTACGTTAGTGCTAAAGTGAACCACATGATGTCATATATTATGTCATCTTGGAGTTATGACATCATATTTATGATAATTACTCTAATTCATAATAATTTGAACCATTTCAATCATCTTTAGTTTTGAACTTTCTTTTCTATCATCAATGTCTTCTTCTTTATACATAGTATACTATTAAATATCTAACGGTCAAAATTAATAGTCAATTATTTTTAAAAAAAAAAAAAATTCAATTCAATTATGTTCCCCCATTATTTAGTTTTTTAAATCTATTTTAAGTAAGCAACATATTTAAAGAGTTATCCAAAACTTAAATAATTTTTTTTAAAAAAAAATGGAAAATTCATATTTCAATCCATTTTAGCAAAACATTATTATAATATTTTTAAATCATATGAATACTATATTATGTAAAACTTTTGGTATTTTTCCATTTCTTAGAGTATTACGACAATAATATTTATAATTAATTAAATCATTTTTTGAATAAAATTATATCTTAAATGTGATATTATGTAATTGATAGAAAATAAAAGATTTTTTTCTAGTATTATTCTTTAGAAGAATACTTAAAAATCATTTCATTAAGTTCTGACAATATTATTATTAAAATATAATAATTTAGCACAAATATATAATTTTAATACTAAAAGGAAAATGAAAGGCCATTATTCTCCGAACCGAATCCTATATTTACTGAAACTTAACTTGCGGTCAATATTTATTTTACTTTTTCCCTATACAACTGTAGACTGAAAAAGGGTTAAAAACACATTGAGAGAATCTTTGAATTTAACGAGGATTCGGATACTACCGGATTCCGCTGATTATTACAGTTGTAAACAAATCTTTATCTTTAAGGTTCAGACTCAAGACTTCATTTTGTTTCTTCCCTCAAATTCGTTCTCTCCACATCCAAATTTTTGGGAGTCTCTCTTTTGAGAAAGGTACACTTTTTTCTCTGGTGAATTTCTATTGTTTCCTCCTTAATTTGTCGTTGCCTTTGTTTTTCTTTGTGATTATTATTTCCCCCCTTTTCTCAGTTTTCTGATTGTTTCTGCGACATTTCAGATTAGAAAATAGGGATTTGGGTAATCTTGTCATGGCTCGCTCTTGGGTTTTTCCTTTGTGGTTTGGTTGATCATTGTACTGGATGTTGCAGGTATAGTTGCAGAAGTTTGAAGAACAATGGCTTTCACCATGACACAGACTTCACTTTTGATAGGAACACTTGGGGTGATTTCTTTCATATTTGGAATTATTGCAGAGAACAAGAAGGTTATACCTGCTCAAATTCTTTTTGAAAACAAATTCATTAAACAGATCTTGCTAATATTTTTCTTATTCCTGTTTGAGGTCTATATTTTTGCCCCTTAACCTATGTATCTTAACTTAAGTTCACCATGTTTCAAATGGAAAGCCCTATTTGCTGTCTCGAAGAAACTTGTTTTCCTCGCCTTGGTTTTGGATCGGTTCAACATATATGTATAGAAGGGGTTATGCGGATGAGGGGATGATTATTACTGTGTATTTTTCTTAAACTGACTTATCCCAGTGTTCAAATGGTAAATGACTCATTTTCAGATTTGTTTGTTTTTATTTTAAACATTCTTGTTCTTGAGGTATTTTTCTAAATTTTTGTCCAGGTATTGCATAATTGTATAATTTGGCAATATCAAGTTCAGTAGTTGATTTTAGCTTAGCTTAACATCTGGAATCTGGATGGATGGAACACCTTTAACAGAACTGATTTGAAGAATAGAATTTTGAAGCTATGCTGATTTTCTATTAGATCAATGTTCTGTACTATTCATGAGTATAGTTGTGTCCACATTTTGGGGAACTTCCTTGTTTAACTTTCAATTAATTCCTTTTTTTTTTTCCTCCTTGCAAATTTTGGGGTTTCTTTTTGCGATCTTGTTACTTATCTTGCTACAAAAAGTAAGAAAAAAAAAAGTTATAAACATTTTGTTCTCCCTTATTTTTTGTGGTTAAATGGGAAGGAAAGACCTTATAATATATAATTTAGTTAAAACTTTCTATAACTGTCCTTAACATTGGTATTCTTTTGGCAGCCTGCATCTGGAATTCCGATTACTTTGAAAGATGTTGTGATTTGCAGATACCCATCTGCCCCAACTATTGCACTGGGCTATTTGTCTGTCGTGTTTCTTGTTGCCTGTGCAGCTGCCGGATATTTCTCTTTGTTCTACCCTTACAGGAACAAATCTGTTCCACAGGCTGCTTTATTCCGTAGCACTGCTTTCCTTGTGTTTTTCAATATTGCTCTGTAAGTATATAAATAATGCTTTTCAACTCTGTTGATCCTTAGAATTCATTGGTTTCCTGCAATAACTCCTCATTTCTTTTAAATGGCAATGCTGGAATAAAGAGCTACTTCTGGTTTAGCTTTGGCATTCCTTTTGTGGCCAACAATCACAGAGCAACTTCACATTTCTAAGAATGTCCATCATAATCTGGAAACGGAGTGCCCTACTGCTAAGACAGGTCTTCTTGGAGGAGGTGCCTTCTTGTCTCTTGATTCTGCCCTTTTCTGGTTGGTGTCCCTAATGTTAGGGAGCAATGCTCGAGAGGACTACTTGGATGAGGTAGAGGGTAAAGGTGAAATCGGTGCAGCTGATGATTATGAAGGGAACTTACCTAAGATCACTGGTGTTTAATCTCCTTTGCTTATCTTTAATATGCAGCATTCCTGTGAGATTTAAGTAAATATTTATATTTATATATATTTATGGGGCGAATTAACTCTCTATCTTGCATATTTTATGACAGCCAAACCTATGTTTCTCTTGTCTTTGTGTTATTTGAGCATCCAGAGTTATTGAGTATTGGGGAAACAATTGTTCAGTTTAACATGGTACAGAGATAAATTACTTATTTCTTTATTTTGCTTCATTCATAAACTTAGCACATCCCTTTAAAATTTTGTGGTCTGTAAAATAAAGCACTCTAAATCTCTTTTTATATAATTTACATTATAAAATACTTCTATACAGATTACTTGACACGTTAGAAATTATTGTTTCAAACTACTCATTATTTCTTCATTTGAAACCAAAAGAAAAAAAAAATGCAATTGAATTTCTTATTTTAACCTTTAATTTTAAACCTAAAAAGGAGGGGGAAAATGGGTAAAATTGTACAAAAAATTGTGATTACCAATGAAAAAACCTTGGGACAAGTAATTTAAAATTGAGAGAACATACTTTTTAAAAACCATGATGAATAATAAACCCGATGAATATCAATTTACTATCAATTTCACCAATTTAACCTATAATGTTAATTTTAGATCGATTTTATATATTCTCATAATGAAAACTTGAAAAATCATGATTTTAACAACAATGCTCACAACCCAGGATTTTTTATTTTACTATTTATAATTACACACACCTTTGGACCATTTCCCTTGAAACTAAATCCATTATTCAAAAATCCAAACTCATATAAATCAACTCACCAAAACTATAAAATCTACAAGAAAATCAAATCGCTAAGGAGAGTCAAACCTTCAAATCTCACCTCCCAACCAATAACATACCCTTAGATGTAATATCACAATCCAAGCATTATCATTAGGGTGTGGATGTTTACACAGCTCCAAGTTATAAAAACACACCCCAAATTAATTAACACACAACCCTTAAATGTCTAAAAAATCCTTTAATCAAACCTGAAATACACATCTCCATAGATGATTTATTTACACAACCGCATTAGTTGTCTTTCCTTTCTCTCCCACGCACAGCTTGAGACAGCAGCAACTAAAATTCCATCTCCTCTTTTCTGTCCCACAGACGACCTTCGACGAGCTGGAGCTCGTGCCGCCGACAAGCTGAATCATTCAAGGCCGACTGGAGCTGCTCCCTGCCCCCAACAACTGCCGACACTGTTCCAGCAGTTAGTCACCTCTAATTTTATCTCTTTTTTTTAAAAAAAAATTTGGAATGAAAATACTGGATGAGGATGGTTTATTGGTGAATGAAAAATATGAATGTTCGTTGAGGAGTATGGGTTTATTTGTGAATGAAGATTAGGATTGTTGGTTGAGGAGTATGAGTTTAATTTTGAAAATGCAGTTTGCTTGTAGATTGTTGAATTTGGGAATGATTGTTTGAAAACTGGTTGAATTTTTTGAAGGATTGCAGTAACCCAAATCATTGTTATTGAATTACATACTCATTGTTATAATTAAGTATTTCTCTTCTCTTACTGTTTTGTAATGAAACTTAATTAAAATCACTCTGAGGAATACCTTCATGCTCCCTGGTTCATCTTTTACATATTGGATTCCTTGCTTGAGTCCTCCTAGTAATTTAGCCTCACGGATGATAAGGCTTGAAAGTTGAGTCTGAAGAAATGCTTCCAAACTCTCAGCCATTTTGGAATTAAAAAGGAAGTGGCAAAGGGTTTTGATGAGGATTTTGTTTGGAAAAAAAATGAAAAAAAAATTATTTGGTGATGGAAATAAATTGGTAGCCAATTAAATGAACCAACTTGAAAAGATGCATTTATAATTCGAAAACACTTCGTAAGTTTGTAGGAAAAGAATTGTTTGGCCAATAAATTCTCATTTGTGTAACTGCAAACCTTTGATATGCTTTAGGAAGTTATTTAAAACTGTTTACAAAAGGATAAAGGAAACTAATAATCCTTTTAACAAGGAAATGGAGTGACTTCAATCCATTCCTCAGTACCATAAAAAGGCATAATCATTTGTGACGGTTGATTATTTACTTGTCCAAAATAAGAACGTTATCATATTATTTTTTACAAATTCTAAGGGAGGAATGAGTTTGAGGGGATTTGTGCGGTGGTTATAATATTATTACTCTTTTTCTGTTATTTAATTGAGAAATTTATAATTTATTGTTATATTGTTATATATGTACACAGACATTAATATATTTT
>JAWZTD010022918.1:0-17641 GCA_035221335.1 Echites panduratus
AGAGGACTCAAAAAGGAACTCAAAATTCTTCTATATTTCTTGGGATTTTATCAAGACTACTTGAGTGAAAGGATTTAATTTGAGAAAAGTGCTATGTACATTCCATAATACATCCCAAGGAACTGACAAATATTTGTCAAAAATCTGATCTGCTACCCTATCAAGAAGCTACCTCTGTTATACTTGGGATGCCCTATTTTTCATGGTAGGGCCAAAGTAATCTATTTTGAAGCACTTATCAATAAGATTAATAGTAGCATTGTTTGTTGGCTAAAGAAGTTAAGCTCAACTGGTGGAAAATTAATCTTAATTAAGCAAGTCTTAAATGCCACTGCAATCTATCTCCTAGCAATGTTGAAACCTCCAATGAAAGTCTTACAAATGATTGAGAAATCAATGGTAGATTTTTTCTAGGGCAATACTAAATTTGGCAATAGAAGTCATTGGTGTGGATAGAGCTCAGTAAGCAAAACTTTTGAGAATGGTGGCCTAGACATTCAACATGACTTTCGACTACAAGTTTTGGTGGAACTTCAGACCTAACAAAAGCTTGTGGAGCAAACATATGCAATTGGCTTATAATTTCCAACTCAGCTCAGCTCAGCTCCGCAGCCTGGACGTTCTAAAGTATGGCATCAATTAACTAAAATAGCAGAGAAAGTCGAGGAATATATTGGAGCCTCGACTTCCTCTACTATTTTAGTTAATCGACTGCATACTTTAGAACCTCCAGGCTGCAGAGCTAAGCCAAGTTAGAAATTATACTCCAATCGCATATGTTTGCTCCACAAGCTTTTGTTAGATCTAAAGTTCCACCAAAGATTGTAGTCGAAAGCTGTGTTGAGAGAGTGTAAGGAATAGATGACTATTGAGCTCCATATACACCAATGCCTTCTATTGCCAAATTCAGTATTTCTCAATCATGTGTAAGACGTTCATTGGAGGTTTCAACATTGCCAAGAGATAGACTGCGGTGGCATTTAAGACATGCTTAGTTAAGATTAATTTTCCACCAATTCAGAGGAACTTCTTTTTCCTACCCGCAATGCTGCTATTAATCTTACTGAAAAGTGCTTCAAAATAGATTGCTTTGGCCTTACCATGAAAAATAGGGCATCCCAAGTATAATAGAGGTAGCTTCTTGATAGGGTAGCCGATCAGATTTTTGAGAAATATTTGTTTTTTCTTTGGGATGTATTCTGTAATGTACATAGCACTTTTCTCAAAAATTTTCCCATTGAACAAAAGATCATTCAATCCTCTCGACAGGACTTCAGCAGCGAAGGTGAATAAGGTAGGTGAAAGGGGGTCTCCCTGTCAGACTCCCCAACTGGAATGGAAGTAGCCACAAATTTTTCCATTTATTGTAATTGAAAAATTATTGCCAGCTAGACAATTTTGTATAAGATGAACAAAGTGTGGATTGAAGAAAAAATTTTTAAGTACCTTAGTAATGAATCCCATGATATTCGATCAAAAGCCTTGAGCATGATGAGCTTGATTACTAAATTACCCCCTCTGCACATCGTATTGAAGGAGTGGATCCGTTCGGATGCTAGCAAAATGTTATTAGAAATGTTTCTGCCTCTTACAAATTCACCTTGATTCTGACATATATTCTTAGGCAAAATTGGAGCCAACCATGATGAGCTTATTTTCCCTAAATTTTAGAAGAGAAGTTGCACAAAATGATAGGCTGAAAGTCTCCGAATGAGGTAGGCTTATCACTTTTCAGTATCAGAATGATTTGGGTTGCCTTGAATTGTTGGGGTGGTGATACCCCTACCTAAAAATGCTTAACTTCTTGAGTAACGTCCATCCCAATTAGATCCCAAAATGTTGTATAAAATAAGATTGGAAATCCATCTATACCTGGTGCACTATTTTTGTCCAGAGCAAAGACCGCTTGCCTAACCTCTTCTGCTTTGTGGGAGTGATGATAAATCCGAATTCATCTCCTGTGTAATGATCTTAGGAATGAGATTAGTACTTATATTGCCATTATTTTGACAACCTTGTTAGCCCTTAAGTAATTTGGAGAAGAAGTCAATAGCTTCAGCTCCTATATCCTTAATATCAGTCATCCATTCAACTTCACTGTTTTTTTAAGTTTCTTAATCTGCAATTTATTTTTCTTTATATGCCAGATCTTGGAGAAGTATAAGGTATTACCATCTCCCTCTTGTAACCATTTTATTTTCGATTTCTGTCTCCAAAAAATTTCCTGGTTCTTGAGATGAAAAGCTAGATTAACTTGTGCTCTATGGAATTCATCCCTTTTAATTTGTGATGGTTCTCTTCTGCCTAGGTTATAGTAGTATTTATATTAACAAATGTATCCCTCTTCCATCTTTGGAATTTCTTCTTTAATCGGATTACTTTGGTGGCTAAGATTCTCATTCCATCACCCAATGCCTCCTCTGTCCAAGAATTCTCAACAACTTTTGTGAAAGCTTTATGTCTTAGCCAAGCTGCCTGAAACAAAAAGACTTTGCTCCTTGTGGTGTGTCCAAGTTTAAAGTGACAAGTAGAGGGCAGTGGTTAGAGGGAAATTTATTCAAGTGTTCCACTGAAGAGCTTTGAAAAGACTGCAACAAGATATCAATGACCATAACGCTGTCTAATCTCCTCAAAAGATGGGGGAATCCAGATCTGTACCATGTATACAAGCTACCTCTGTAATGAATATCCAATACAACAAGCCTGTATGATCAATTGCATCATTGAATTCATTCATGTGTCTTCAGGAGGGATGTGAGCAGAGACTTTCATCGGAAGATCTTATAGAGTTAAAATCGCCACCAATTAACCAAGGTAGTTTGTTCATGTCACTCAATTGTAACACTTTGGACCAAAGATGACGTCTGCTATTGTAGTTGCAGGAAGCATACACCATCGACATAAGGTAATCTTCATCTATTATGCCAAATATTTTACATGTCACCATCTGTTCAAAGTCATCTATATTTGATAAAGCCTTATTTGTTGTCCAAAAGATCCAGATTTTATTTGTCATATTTGAGAAAGAGCTAGGCATTGGTAACTTCATCCCAAAATTCATAAGTTTATGAGCTGCTACCATCAGTTTTGACCCAACAACAATACATGGCTTATGATGTAAAATGTCAGATTTTAACCGACCCAGGGAGTTAGAGTTTGTTATGCCTCTGATGTTCCATATGATTGTATTCATTGAGGAGGGTCTGAAGATGCTTTCCGACTAGATTGGAACCTCATTTCCATCTGAATTTGTTCAATTTGTTTCCTTTTCTTTAAGCATGTGCAGATGTTGTCGGATGTTCCAAGGGTAGAACTACTTGCAACTGCAGATTATCAGCATATGTCACACATATATCAGCAAGAGCAGTGTCTGGAATTTCATGTCAAGGAGAACTGGGCTGCGGAGAGGATTCCTCTGAGGTTTGGTCATGGGAGGAAGAAGGAAAATAAAAAGAAATTGCAATTTGTGGTAGATGTAATGGAGCTTCCTTTTCTAGGTTGTTGGCAATCGGTTGGTGTTTAGTGATGTGTAGGGATGTATTGAACACATCACCCAATGAGAATGTTTAGGGGTTTATAAGTGTATGGGTTTGGAGAAATTCCAGAATAGGATATTCTGTAACTCCGGGAGCCTGAGCTATGGACTTGGACGATTTCTAATTGTGCATATCATTCACTATTATATTGTCCATTGTGTCTTGCACCTGATCGCCAAAAATGAGAACGTCATCTGCAATTGAGGGTTTTGCAGGAGTTTTTCTCAGGGGTGGGATTGTGTCTGTCGGATCATCCTTCTTTGGTTGCACCTCCTTCTGCTTCCATTGTTTTTTCTGAGTGTTCATTTTATCAGTTGGTACGGTCTTCAATTGTGGGTGTTTTATGAGGCAATTTTCCATATTGTGACCAGTCTTACAACAAAAGGAGCAATATTTTGGACGATTTTCTAGTATTATAGCTTGCCAAAATCCTTTGCTACCCTGATCAATCCAGATTCTTCTTGGTGGAGCTTTCAGTAGATCTATCTCTACACAGGCTCTTGCAACATTAGGGTATGGGAGATTTGTTGTTGGTGCATCCATTTTCAAAGGCTTTCTGACAGATGATGCAAATGATAGGAGGATTTAATTTTTGTAAAAGTGTATTGGTAGATTTGGGAAGGCTATCCAGATCGGAACTACCGAGGGTTCTTTGTTTACATGGAACTCAGGAGTCCATCTCAAGAAGCGCATTGGTATCCCATTCAAACTCCATACACCCTTTGTCCAAAGCTGATAGTAATCTTCTTCTATCCAAACACAGATGAGAATGTGAACTGCATCCATTAAACAGATTGAGAAGTCCCTTTTGCTTCCAATCGTCTTGAAGTTCTGCTTGAGCACATCAATGGGGGCCTTACCATGTCAAAACTTCCCAAGCAAAGAGTGTCCAAAAGGCTGTGCTAGGCATTCAATTTCTTCCTTGGAGAAGAAGTAGCCAAGTTCTCCTTGGTGTGAGTTAGGTTGCTTCAGAGTAATAGGAGATGCCGCTGAAGTATTAGAAATAAGAGAGGAGAATGATTTCTTACAACAAGAATTGGTAGTAGCAGCAGCGGCCACAGGTGGAATGCCCTCCGGTGGTGGGGTTTCCCACCATCAGATAAGTGGGTTCTCCTTTTTACAAGTCTTTCCACCAAAAAACTTTGGTGGTGTTACTGGTGGCAGTCTCACTTAGTGGAATGGTTTCCATAGCACTATCGAAGGAATCTAGCTAGAGAGAGAAAAGTCACATTGTGGTGATTGACTATTGAAAGCTTTGGATTCACTTTAGTTTGTTCATCCCATCAGAAAAAAATGCCTAATGAAGACGGATGAAGGCAAATGAAGGAAAAGATAGACAGATAACTTTGATTAAGTATATAATGGCATCGTAAATACAATAGAGAGAAATCGCATCGTAAATGCAAAAGAGAATGTAATAGCAATTAATTTTTAATTTCAAATTTTAAATTTTGGTATTGAAATCTACTAGTCAAAAAAATTAATTGTAAAATTGGTATAGTACATTATACTTTGATTCATCAATAGATCAATTTACTTTATTACCTCTCTAGATCCAGATAAAGTTGATCCAGAAAGCATTTTCCATATATAAGGAGGTGTGATCCAAGTGGACCTCTTTTACCCGCCTTCAAATCCACCCCGTTCCAAAAAGAATGACCCATGTGAATACCCCGCCAAGTGGGATACTCTATCTGGCTCATTTTATATCCCGCCAGTCATTATATCTCGCCGGATGGTCCAAAAGACGGAATATGTTTTCCCGCCTATATGAAGAAAATCATGACAAAAGTGAGGGTGTCGGGTTGGACGTGACCACTGTTGATATTTGTACAGTAGGCATTAAATGAGAGTGTACGGTCCGCATTAAATGGTCGACAATCGGCTCACTCGCAGCCACCCTATCATACCAGGGACTAAAGCCTTGGGCTCCAAAAACGCGCTGGCTAAATCCTAGGTAGAATCATGCCTATTCAGTCATAAATAACCAAAATACCACCACACCCTTCTATAAATAGGGTGGACATCCTGAAGAAAGGTAACTCTGAAAAAATTGGCATGTAGCTTATTCTTAAGGAGCCTACTAACTTAACCTTCGGAGCTTTCCCAGGAGAGATTCTCCTCCCACTCATTGCAAGATACTTAACGTCTATCAGCTCAAAACTCCCATATTCTCATTGGACATTCGCGTGCTGAATCAGATTGGTTCTGTTACCGAGAAACGCTTTACAATCCTGAAAGCACATTCAATATCTTGCAGTAATGGCGCCACATCCGTCAGAACGATCAGAGAGAACTGGGAACGGGAAATAGGTGGCGCTACCTGAGAAATCACGACAATCGTTCCTCCCAATCAATGATGATCAGCCAGAGGTCATCATTAGGGATGAACCTATCACACTGGTTCTAGAACAAAGGGGAGAAAACAACCTTCCAGCCAAAGTCTCAGCTAAGTAGAGACTAGGGCCTTCGGGAGCCAATGCATCTGGAGTAAAGGACCTGAGGAGAACACTCAATTTTAATAGAGGAATAACGGAAGGACCGCCTTCCTATAGTCACTCAAGAATGCAGAAACTGGAGGAAGACCTGTAGATAGCTAATGAAAAGAATCGAATAATGATGGAGTGGGCAATCCTCAGTCAAAAGATGGCCATGATAGGGCACACCCTGCCTCCGCCTATACTGATGCCAGTCGACAATGTGCCATTAGGAAATGCTCCCTCCATGAGGACTTACCCGGAGGGTAGCAACAATCAAGATCACGGCAGGAAAAAAATAGCTAGGCCTAGGATGATCTGAGTCCAAACAAGCAAAGCAAGACCTAAAAAGAAAGGTGGGAGAGTGTAGGGACCCGATAAAAAACGAGGTCCAGATGAGAGAAACTCTCCAAGAACTAGATGGGCGAAGACTCCCTAGAGGAAAAAATCGAGGAGTAAATCAAGGTCACCCAGAAAGGGACTATCACGATGTCGCCATTCGTGAAATGGATCAGGGATGCACCACCCAACCTCGAATTTAAGTTGCCTGCTATGCCACTTTACAGCAGAAAGGGAAGAGCCCAAGACCATCTGTGCAGATATGAACACACGATGGGAGTCATCACTAACTACGAAACTGTGTAATGTAAAGCCTTCGCAAGCACCTTGGGAGATAAGGCATTTAAAACCGGAGTCAATCAGCTGTTGGGCTACTCTAGAAAAGGAATTCCTCTCTAGGTTAGGAATCGCAGGGACACTGGCAAAGAACCAAGGGGATCTCTTTAATGTCAAGCAGCGTCCAGGAGAAAACTTAGAGGTATACATAGAGAAGTTCAAAAAAATCTATGATGACATCGACGGGGTGACAACAGAAGTAGCCTTACACTCTTTCATCCATGGAACTACTTTGACGTACCTAAAGACAGAGTTCCATATCAGACCAATGAAATCAATCGCCGAAATGCTCAAGGTCATAAGAAAATTAGCAGTGTCCTAGGGAGGACCCTTGGAGAGTGAAAAGGAAAAAAACAGAACAAGGAAAATAGAAACTTTCACTCCCCTTAATGTCCTTAGGGCTGAGCTAATATCTACATTAAAGGAAAAATTTGGGTAGAAGATCCAAACCTCTTAATCCCGACAATCGAGACAAGAGGGATCCTGATAGGTATTGTGCTTTCCACAGGGACCACGGCCACTCGATTGAGCAATGTCTACAACTGAAAAGGGCCATAGAGAGACTGTTAAGAAGAGGACACCAAAAAGAATTTAAAGCAGGTGCCTCCCAACAGACGAGCAAGTCAGGCGCCAGGAAGAAGAAAGAGTGATCAACATGATCTCGGAACTAACGCCGTCTAATACCCAACTCGAGAGACAAATCCACTCCCTAAATCAAGTCTTCTCTTTGATTGAGACACCTGGGCAGGAAGAAATAGTTTTCAGGAGAGGCGCGCTTGCACCCACCTCGGCCACCAGGAGCCACCCACTAAGCATTGACGTCTCCTTCGGGATAGAAGGAATGGACCTTTGGAGAGTGAAAAGGATCCTGATAGATACAGGAGCTAGTAGAGACATTCTTTACTATTCTTGCTTCAAAGAAATGGGGATACCTGATTCCCACCAAACCCCGTATGAGGGAACCTTGGAGGGTTTTACTAATCACAAGGTCTCAGCTAAAGGAGGCATAAGCACGAAAGTCCAGTTAGGAATTGGCCCCAACAACAGGACCGAGACAGTAAATTTCCTTGTGCTGGATTTCATTTCTTCTTACAATGCTATACCTGGTATAACTTCCCAAGCCACATTCGAGATGGTCTCATTGATTCTACATCAGAAGGTAAAGATACCCCACCGCGGACGTGTCATCACCATCCAGAGCAATCCGAAGGATGTCTTACTATACCAGATGGCCTTGAGGAAAAGGAAAAGAGAGGATATCTCGCCGATCGAAAAATCCATAGCGATACACAGCATCGAAAGGTCCCAAAAAGAGGAAAAGAACGAGTTAACAGAGGTAGAAGTCAATCCTGCCTACCCTGAGCAAAAGGTGAAGATCGAGACTTCCCTGCCGGAAGCAGAAAAGTAAACCTTGATACAATTTTTAAAAAAATATGTCTACACGTTTGCTTGAGAAGTAAACCAGATGCCAGGAATAAGCGAAGAAATAATGGTCCACCACCTCAATATAGATCCCTCTGCCAGGATCATCCAGTAGAAGCCGAGGATGTTTGGGCCCGAAAAAGAAGATGCCATGCGGGAAGAAACCACAAAGCTACTACGGGCGGGATTCATCAGAGAGATCAAATGTCCAACATGGCTCGCCAATGCGGTGATGGTAAGAAAGGCAAGAGGAGGGTGGAGGATGTGTGTGGACTTCACGGACTTAAGCAAAGCTTGCCCGAAAGATTGCTACCCCCTTCCTAGGATAGATTCTCTTGTAGATTCCAAGGCGGAATATGAAACATTCAGCTTTCTGGACACATTCTCAGGATACCATCAGGTCAAGCTCAAGGCCGAGGATCAAATCCATACCTCGTTTTGAGCAGGAGGAGGAATATATTGCTATAATGACATGCCCTTCGGACTAAAGAACACGGGTGCAACCTACCAAAGGCTGGTTAATCTAATATTTAAAACCCAGATAGGAAGGAACGCTAAAGCTTACGTTGATGATATGGTCATCAAGACTAAGAAAGAAGGATGTCACCTGGAGGACTTGAAGGAAACCTTTGACAATCTGAACAAATATAACATGAAGTTGAATCCAAGCAAGTGTACCTTTAGGGTGGAATCTGGAAAGTTTTTGGGCTTTATGGTGACACAACGAGGAATCGAAGCTAATCCAGAGAAAATTTTCGAGATCCTAAATATGAAAGAACCATGATGCGTGAAGGACGTCCAAAGGCTGACAGGATGCATCATGGCTTTGGGAAGGTTCGTGTCCAGATCCGCTGAAAGATGCCTACCCTTCTGCAAAGCACTCAAAGAAGGAAAGAAGAATTTCGTCTCTACAGAAGAATGTGCTGAGGCCTTCTTGAAGTTAAAGGAATATTTATCTCAACTCCCCCTTCTCACCAGTCCAAAGGCCAACAGTTGCCAGTCTATTTTGTAAGCAAGGTCCTCCAGGAGGCCGAAACTCGATATTTAAATACAAAAAAATTAGCCTATGCTTTGGTTATTGCCTCTAGAAAACTTCGAGCATATTTTGATTGTCACACGATAAATGTCTATACCACAGCTCCCCTGAAGCAGATCTTCCACAAACCTGACACATCCAAGAGAATGCTCAAATGGTCCATAGAGCTTAGTACTTATGACATAATCTTTATTCCAAGAAAAGCAATCAAGGGTCAAGCCCTGGCCGACTTCGTGGTAGAAATGACAAGCGAACAAGGGGATCCTATCTCCCCTGATGAAGTCAAACCCCATGCGGAAGTACTGAGTAATCTCTAGATAGTATCCGTAGATGGGGCCTCACAGAAAGAAGGTAGGGGCGCAGGAATCATCCTAACTTCACCCGATCAAAAAATCGTTTTAGAAAAAGGGGTAAAATTTCATTTTCATGGAACCAATAACAACATAGAATTAGGAATGAGCTGGGCAAGCGAATTAGGAATCAAAAAGATAAAGGCCAGAAGTGACTCACTGATAGTGGTCAAGCAAGTTAATAAAAAATTCTAGGCCACGGGTTCTGAAAGAATACCGTGACAAAGTACACCAAGAAAAGGAGAGATTCAAATATTTTGAATTGATCAAAATACCTAGGGAAGAAAACGAGTCGGCGGACAAATTCCCCAAGCTCGCAGCAACGTCGATGGCAGGAGTGTTGGACAAAGCTTTGATCGAGGAAAGATCACAACCTCACATTCCTCTCCCAGACAAGGGATTAAGCTTACCCATTATAATAAACCAAGACAGGGCGAACTGGGTACAGGAGATAGAAGAGTCCCTGAGGCATGGAAAGTTACCAGAAGGACAAGAAGCGGCCCGAGCACTAAAAAGAAGAGCGGCGAGATACACGATTGTGGACAATATCCTTTATAGGCAATCTTTCTCAAAACCGCTATTAAGATGAGTCCCTCCACACCTAATCACACCATTGCTGGAAGAAGTTCATGACGGGATATGCGGTGGTCACCCGGGGGCTAGGTCAATGGCTGATAGGATAATAAACGTAGGATACCACTGGCCAGCATTGCGACAAGATGCTAAGGGCTACACTGACAGATGCACGAAATTCCAAGAATACGGGAATATACCTCGGTTACCGGCCGTCCCGCAAACACCGTGGTACCATCATTGTCGTTCGATATGTGGGAAATGGATCTAAAAGGACCATTCCCCAAGGTAAGCTAGCGAAGGAGATTCTTGGTTTTGGCAGTAGACTATTTCTCTAACTGGATAGAGGCCAAGGCACTAACACACCCAACGGAGGAAAAAGTGTTAAATTTCTTTGATGATCATGTGCTATGTAGATATGGAGTCCCAAGAGCCATCGTAACAGACCATGGAACCCAATTCTCCTAAAGGTTCACATCTGAATGTCAACGGCTCGGAATCAAACATTAGAATTCCTCAGTGGCTCATCCACAATAAGTTAATCATAAACGCCCTTAAGAAAAACATGGAAGGAATAGGGGGAAAATGGGTCAATGAACCGCACCCCCGTTCTCTGGTCTATCCACACCTCAGTCAGAGGGACGACCGGAGAAAGCCCATTCGCCCTTGTGTACGGATCAGAGGCAGTAGCCCCGGCAGAAGTAGCTCTTCCGACATATCAGATTGCTAAATTTAGCTAGGAATAGAACTCGCAAGCCAGACGAAGCGATCTAGACCTATTGAAAGAACAAAGGATAAACTCCAGAATACGAATGGACAAACAAGAAATAAAGAAACACCATGACCAAAGGGTGAACCTAAGAAGGCTTCAAATTGGCGACTGGGTCCTCAAGAAAATTAAAGCAACAGGACAGAGGACGGACAAGGGGAAACTCGCCCCGAATTGGGAAGGATATAAGATAGTAGGTGAACTACGCAAAGGGACCTTCTTGTTGGAAAAACCAAACGGGAAAAAACTCCCCAACCCTCAGCACAAGGACCACCTTAAGAAATATTTCACATAAATACTTTCCCAGCAGAACTCGTTAGCATGTTATTAGAGGTTTCATTATGAGATAATTTTTGTAATTGGATCAAGCCAAACGAAGGCGAGATGTCCACAAGAAAATGCATGCAAGAGAAAGTTGCCAATGAAGATATATTCGAATCATTTCAAAGATTTCATTTACAGTAAAAAAATATATATATATATATAATGATAATACTAATAATACAAAATAAAGCTAAGAGCTAGGGCGAGACTCTTCGACTGTCGAAGGAGAGAATGCGGGGAACACCACAGTGTCTCCAGCGGATGCGGGCTCAGAGGCAGAGGAAACGCGGGTAACCTCCTCGGGACCTTGAGTCTCAGTTGAAGGGAAGGGTGCTGAACTTTAGGTCCAGGAGGCTAAAAGATCAAAAAAATTAGGGACTTTAGGAGGCGGCGGAGTCTAGGCTTGTTTACCCTCCTCGGCATCATATTCCGAGATCTCCCGCAGCTTTCTTTCGGTAAAAGGGACAAAATCATGACCATCTCTATTTTGAGGCTCTGAGCCATAGTTGTTATAAAGAGGAAAAAATAGCTACAGGACCTTCTTGTGAAACATACAGGTCACAAAATTCATCCCCTTCCGATAAAATTCGAAGGCCTCTTGGGCGACGTCGGTCTTATACTCCACCTTGATCTGTGCCGCTATCACCTGCTGGTAGTCGATTGACTCCAAACGAACCCGTAATTCCTCCAGCTTCCTATTTTGAGCCCGTAATCCCTCCATCTCCGAAACACGGTAGGTCAGGTTCTCGATCAACTTATCTTTTTCCGAAGATGTTTCCTTTAGCCGATCAATCTCGTTTTGAAGACGAGAGATAGTCTCTTTGGCCTCATTCGCCTCCTTCTCCATGACTTCTTGGACGGCCAAAGAAGTAGAGACCTGCTCCGACAATTCCTCTTTTTCCTTGAGGACATCCACGAGCTCTTTCTTCACCTCTTTGTATTTCTTATTTAAAGAGGAGTTCAACTCCTCTATGCCAGTAAGCCTTTCCACCTCCTTGGACAGGCGATCGACCTCAGAATCAGCCTGCTTGCCCCGCCCGTCAAGATGAAGTAGTAGCCAGCTAACCTAAAAAAAAAAAAAAATTTAATAAAGAGACCGATATGGGTATGAATATAGATAATCAGATGATACCTCTGAGAGGTGCGCTCCCAACTGACCAACAGTCCGGCCGCGAGCATAGTATTCAGTGCGTGCTTCGCCACAGCGGGGTCAGTAAAATCTAACCTATCAAGTATAGGGCATTGCAGTGCGTGCTTGAGGTCGGGAATCCTCGAGGGACTAAAGGAGAATTGAAAATCGTCAAATTCCCAAGGGGGCGTAACCCTTCCCCCTGGCGGATTGTGGTAATCCGAGGGAGAATCGTGAGCCCGCTCTGAAGATCCCGCGACGTTCCCCTCCTCCAGTCTAACAGGGTCAGTAGGGACGACGGGCCCTCTTGTACCTCTTTGGGGAGGCGATACGATCACAACGTCATCCAAAAACGTAGCTTGGGTCACCACTGCACCCGTCCCCGCCCCCGCATCACCTCTGGTAGCTCGCATGGAGCTGCTACCTCTTTGCCTTTGCTTTTTTAGGAAGGGCCCAACATCAAAGCATCCTCCGAACCGGACATCTCTTCTTCAGTTGGAAGGGGGCGAGAGGATGCAAGAATGGCGTGACCTTCGTGAGTACTCTCATCCAAGACATGGCGTGGCGGCAACCTATTGTCGGCATCTGACAATTTCACTTGAGCTTTTGCGGCGATTTGCTTCAAAAATCTCCAGCATCTTCTTAGTTGCCACCATTTCTATAAAAAACAAAAAATAACAATATAAGTGTAGAAAAGCGTTAAAGGAAATAAAAGGCCCGTGCGGAAGTTACTGCCATGGCGGGGAGTACATTTGACTCCCAAGATACAAGGATACATATAGCAGAAACATCCTGAGCGATGTACAACCCATTCCCAAGTTCACGGTGGAGGGGACAACAACTGAACTTTAGGTATTATTCCTGAGGCTGAACCAATCCCGCAGACTACAAAATCCCTTGGTTTCAAGGAGGCCTTATGGAAATAGTGTCTCTGCACACCGGAGCAGGACACATTCCCAAAAAGGGCCCAGTTGACAATTCACACAAACCTCTCCTCTACCGGAGAAAGTGGACCACGAGATGCCCGAAGTCCTGACACAGTATGTTGCCATATTGAACTAAAGGGCCACCCACCCTTTTTCTCCAACAAGAAGTAATATTCATGCCAGTTGTGCACCTTCGAACGGAAAGGGTCTATTAGCCTAGGAGCCAAAGCGAGACTAAGGATGCTGAGGATGCTTCCCCGAGTGACCGAAAAACATGAGGCGAAAACACTTAATGTAGGTTCAAAACCCATGGTCCGGCAAATGGTGACAAACGAAGTAAGTGCCCACATAGTGTTCCAGTGAACCTGTGATAGAGTGGCTTCACAAGAGGTCATGACCTCAAGGATGACGGGGTCGACAGGGAAGCATAACCTGCTCTCCAACTGATCAACGAAAACAGTTGCATAATCATCTCGTGACTCAAAAGCTACCTGAGAACAATGAATGGCGCGATACTCGCCAGTATCGATTTGAAAAAGTTGCACCAATTCATCCATCTTTTCTATAGTCAATTTGTTCTTCATAGCCAGAAGAAGATTGACCGGCCATCAAGCTCTCTGCAAAAGATGGCACGATATCATGCCGTTTCTTTTCTTGTAAATAGAATCTCACAAGCTCCCTATCTCGCAACTCTATCCTAGGGGTGGCGGGTTCAAGTATCAAATCTCGCGGGACCAACAACTCGTCCTTTGGTCCCTCTCTAAACACCAACTCATATTCATGGATTATACGAATGATGAAAGCCTGTAAGCCTCTGATCGATTTCCATAGAAGTCTCGATTGGGTCTTCTCATAGACCCTCAAATCAGGAAGCCTAACGGCTAAGTACCCAAGGGGACCTATAATGCCCAACCCTTGAAATTCCATTCGCTCAAGATAAAATCAGGATTGAAATTCCTAAATGGGACAAGATGAAAAGAAAGCGGCAGAAGAGAAATACAGGAATCATGTCGTACCTTCTTAACAGTCGAGGGGAGCCTCGAGTTGATAGCAAGTAAAAAAATCCTGAAAGTGTGAAGAAGACTACCGGAGAAGGAAGAAACAACGCAAAAAGAAATTTTGGATCTTCACAAATCGAGACTGGCTCTGCTAAGTGCGTCAACTGAAGATTAAGAAGAAGAAGAAAACACCATCCACCCATTTTATAGAAGTTCTGGGAAAGGGAAAACTTCAAGAGAGACACAATTACTTTGGAGGACTAAATAGTCCACCAGAACCTACCGCCTATTAAATACGAAGAGACGTTATAGGCAACTGATAGGACGAGGGAAAGAAAAATTTAAAATTCTTGGCCATGTCTCATCAACTTTGAGATGAGGCATACCCGGGGGCTACTGAGGAGGGGTGATCCAAGTGGACCTCTTTTACCCGCCTTCGAAGCCACTCCATTCCAAAAAGAATGACCCATGTGAATATCCGTCCAAGCGGGATACTTTATATAGCTCACGTTATATGCCGCTAGTCATTGTATCTCGCCAGATGGTCCAGAAGACGGAATATGTTTTCCCGCCTATATGAAGATAATCATGACAAAAGCGAGGGTGTCGGGTTGGACGTGATTGCTATTGATATTTGTACAGTAGGCATTAAATGAGCATGTACGGTCTGCATTAAATGGTCGACAGTCAGCTCACTCGCAACCACCCTATCATACCAGGGACGAAAGCCTCTGGCCCCAAAAGGCGCTGGCTAAATACTAGGTAGAATCATGCCTTTTCAGTCATAAATAACCAAAATACCACCACACCCTCCTATAAATAGGGTGGACATCCTGAAGAAAGGTAACTCTGAAAAAATTGGCATGTAGCTTATTCTTAAGGAGCCTACTAACTTAACCTTCAGAGCTTTTCCGGGAGAGATTCTCCTCCCACTCATTACAGGATACTCAAAGTCTATCAGCTCAAAACTCTCATATTCTCATTGGACATTCGCGTGCTGAATCAATATAATAAATAGTGTTAAAAAAATTTTCTTTGAAATGTAACAGTTATTAAAATCTCAGATATGCTACTTGTCTAGTAACCAAACTGATAGTGCTTTCTTATATATATACACTACTATAAAACCCGCACGATGTGCAGGAAACCATTAGTAATAACCTACAAATATAAAAAAATTAATTTAATGGGCCACTCATTACCTATCAAATTTAATTTTTTTTTTTTAAATTCAACGGATAAAAGAGATAAAAAAAAATCATATATTCGTCCCCTTTTATATAATATTGAATAATACTTTTAATTTAAAATAGAAATATAATTAAGAAAAATGGATGAAGGTGCTCGAATGATGGAAGATATTCGGCAATCTGAGCCAGAGAATAGACCTTCCTCTGAAGACAGTAGGTCTAGCGGCTCTAATGTACAGACCCCTTGAATGATTTGAGGTTCTCTTCTCAGTCTGCAAGGCCCAGAGCTTGCCAGAACTTTATCTGATTCTAAGAATCAAGATGACCTTAAAAAAACTGGCAGTACAAAAAATTTATGTCATTCGTCACCTTACCTTGTCTTAGTGTGAGGATTTGGATTTAAAACTCTTCTCATTTTTCAGGAAGTGTTTCCCAGTTTTACACTTTCAAAATAAATAAAAAAAAAGTAAATATTTATTTACTAATGGGTCATTAAAGGTTTAAAAAAATGGCTTTTCTCTCTGCCATCTCTCCTCAGAATCCTACTACAACACAACTTCTTTCAATGGTGGTGGCGCTGCCACGAGTGGATCACACACCAGTGGAACCCAATCCTTGGGTTGGGAAAACATTTTCATGCTTCTTCATTGGCAAGCAACCATTCCATTAAAGAAATCGCAGCTACATAAGGGAGAGTCATGCTTCTTCTTTTCAACAGAAGAGATTGATCGACTGGCTCAGGCCTTCGAACATGCTTTGGTGGGAAAGTTTTCGCATGTCAAATTTGCAATTGAGGTAATCAGGAAGGATTTTAAAACAATTGGTTTGAAGGGAGAATTGACCCTTGTCCTCGTGTATGCAAGACATATACTTATTCTCCCACTCAGAATGTTGCTCCATTGTTGTAAACCGAAAAGAGTTCCACGCCCGATGACTTGCTTATTCTTGGACTTCCAAAAACATAGGGAATTTCACCTTCCACACCTATTGCAGAGATGAATGTTGCCACAATACCTGAGAGAGAATTTTGCTTTGATCCCATTCTCGAGTTTATGCTCCACACTCTAATTCAAAACCCTTCCATTTATGTTTATGGAGATGTTTTTGGTTCGACAACAGATGTTATATTTTACCTCAGAACATACTGCTCCTTTGCTCAGTTCAGAAAGGGCCTCTGAATTTTCTACAGGTCCTCACCATTCAGGTAGTTCAGGCCAACGAATAAATCTTCACAAAAATTCAATGTCTATGCCTGATTATATATCAAGGTAAAGGCAATTAATCCTTAGAAATTTGGTGGCTTGTACTCTGAAGGAATTTCCTATTTCATATCTTGGGTGTCCAATCTTCCCTGGTAAAGTTAAAACTTTATATTTTGAATCATTGATTGATAAGATTAAAGGGAGGATAGCTGCTGGCAGAAAAAGTATCACTCCATCAGTGGAAGATTAATTCGACATGTTTTGAATGCAATATCTATATACCTCATGGTTGTTGTGAATCCCCCCATTCGGGTTATCTGTCGAGATTGAGAGGCAATTGGCAAATTTTTTCTGGGGGCAATTTAGGATATGGGTACAAGAGGCATGGTGTGCATGGGGTTTGATCTGTAGGCCGTTTGGGAGAGGAGGGTTGGGAGTTCATTCTATGCATAACTTTGTTCAAGCATTTGGGTTTAAGCTCTGGTGGAGGTTTAGGACAAATGATTCATTATACTTTGAACATCTCAAGTTGAAATACAATTTCCATCTGGTTATGCCGCGGCATGGAGGTGGTTGGAGGATAAGAATTCAACTAGTTGCAGAGGACCCAAAGCCATTTATTCCTGCTCTTCCGGGTCAGGGGAATATATCTTTTTGGCATGAGAATTGGCTACTTATTGGCAGATTGAATGTTTATGATCATAGTGAAGAAACTAATTTTCTGAATGTTGCAGAAGTAGTTCAGAATGGTGTTTGGGATATTCAGCGTCTTCGTTCACTGCTGTCTCAAATTGATGAGGAAGTCGGGCAAAATTTTTGTCTAGATATGGCCCCAATGATAAATACGTTAGGATGCTTAATCATAATGGGACTCTCTCTTTCTGCATGTTTACAGAAGATTGAGGAGGGATGTCCTGTCACGCCCCGAAACCCGAAGCGAAACACGGCTGAACCTGAAAGGTATTTTCCCCAAGTCCTAAGCCTCAAACAAATAACATAACAACATCCTTTATATAAATAATGGTCCATCTTTT
>JAWZTD010022997.1:0-13542 GCA_035221335.1 Echites panduratus
ATGGAAATATAGTTGTTCTCTTTAACAGCAAATGAAGAGTACAAGTTCTTCAAGTCAGTCTCCAACTTCTCAGCAGTGTCATTTCCTGTCAGAACTGGTATTTTGAGACCAGACTGAGTAGCGACTTTTTCCTCCAAGGCAGTCTTTTCAATTTGGAGTTTCCCCTTCTCTTTTCTAGGTCTTTTATGGAACCTTCCAAATTGCTCTTAAGTATTCCGAAAAGACTCTAAGGACTCTTCTAAGTTCCTGCATTTGACAGCTTCAAAGTCCTTAGCCTAAGTCAGGAACTCAAGTTGCTGCTCTAAATTTGTTATCTTCTGACTTTGGCTGGAGACTTGACTATCCAGATTTTGTCTCTCATACTCTAAGTTGTCTACTTTCGTCTGGAGATTTGCTTTGTCCTTTATCAACTTTTCATTTTCTTTCTTTAAGGCAGCAAACTCCTGATTCATCTTTTCACAGCGCATAGATATCCCTGTGCATATGGCACTATTCTGCAAAAAACAAAAAGATGAGATGTTATACAAATACATGTCATGGAATATCAGATTACATACAAAAAAGATATCTTACCATGAGACTAACGGCAAGCAGCAAGTTTGAAAACCCCTAATTCCCCAAACCTGAGAGTACTCTGGCATTGTCAATCAGTTTGGTGTTTTTAATTCTTGAATCCCAGAACTTTGTAAAGTCAGCAGCAAACGATAGTAATTCCTCAGCAAAGTGAGCTGGTTGATCAGATTGAATAGGGGCAGGCTGATGTCTTTCAGGACCACTTCCATCCACATCTGGGATCATTTCCTTCTCTCTCTTTTTGGATATTTCAGTATCAGGTTCCTTTGAAGCATCAGTCTCTTCAGCAATCTTTTTGCCCTTAGGGTCAGCGGCTGCAGCTGGATCATAAATTTCCTCCTCAGAATATCTGCTAGCCACTTCTTCCATCACATCAGGATTTAAAGGCATCTCAGCTTCCATATTCCTTGAGTGCTCAGAAACTTGCCTCTCAACTTCTGATTCACTCCCAAAGGCATCCTTAATGATTTTAGCTTGATGCTCAGGATAATTTTCAGGATTTCCAGTACCACTCTCTTCTAGAATGACTAGTGTAGCAGCAAGATCCTAAGGATTATCTTCAGGACCTTCAGGATTTTCTTTCTCCTCAGGATTTGAAGTCCTAACTTCCTCAATCCTCTCAACAGGTTCCGAAGCTTCAACCCCCTCAATCTCCTCAACAGCTCTTGAGGCCCCAGTGTCCTCAAACCTCACATTCCTGTGCCATCTAGTAGGAATGAACCCCCCATCAGGAGACCTCATCCTTAAAGGCTCTATATCAAGTGCAGGTCTGGGGCTATCACTTGGTGATGATATCTGTGAGAGGGAGGTTGGGATCAGTACCCTGCCCCTCTTCCTCCTCCTATGTACCAGAGGTACATCTGAAGAGAAGGAATCTTCAGGATTAGACTCCACTCTTGCTTTAGGATTTGTCTCCAGGTCAGCAATGGGGAATTCAGCTTCAGGAATCTTAGGAATTCGAGACTCAGCTATAGCCCTCCTGGTCCTCTTCCTTTGCTGTTGGGGAGGAGAAGGGTTTGATGATGAGGCCCTTGTAGATGTCCCGGCATGTGTTCTGCTTGGAGCAACAGGAGTTGCAACATTGACATTCTTCTTGTGGAATTCTATCAAGCTGATATCTGTAAAACAACAAAACAACAAATTTTATTGTTAGGTGGGATGAATTCTAAATCCTTAAAGGCTAACGCATATCAAGCAAAAAGCGGTAAAGTGCTTACCCACAAGCAAGTTGGCACTCAATTGAGCAAAGGGGCTCAGTCCAGTCCACCCCAGAATTGACTCATTCCAAAGCTTCTCTCTCAGCTCCAGCTTATCCAGATGATTTTTCAATTTGGCCAAATGGATAGGAGCGATAATATTGTCAACAGGGTTTTCATTATAAGGGTGGGTAAGGGTTTGAGTTGGAAACAATCTTTGGGCTTCAGGTGCATCATTATTTAAACGAATGGATAGAAACTTGTCTTTCCATTCCTTGTTGAAATTAGGGTATTTTTTGAAAACTTTTATCTTCTGTTTGATAACAAAGAAACTACTGCTCTCAGGGCGAGTGGTGAAAGAGATGGAGAAGAAATACCTAAAAAGTTTCAAGTACAGGGAATCCCAGCCCTACAGCATATCAGAATGAACCCTATGATCATCTTGATGGCATTTGGTCCCAACTGCCAAAGGGAGATGGACCAAAACTAAAGAACGTCAACAATCAGGGGGTGAAGAGGAAACCTTAAACCTGATTTTAAGCAGATTTTGTTAACAAAAATCTCCGATTGGTCACTATTATCGACCAAGACTATAGAACTACTGGGGATTGATATGGTATAACCCTTGGGGATGTGATATTGATGTGCACTCTCTTCAAGCTTAACCTCTGGAAACGTTGATTTTGTGAAAGTGACATAAAAACCGTTCTTGTCAAAATCAGGAAAGTCTGTGTAAGGGTTTTCAATGGCTTCACGAGGAGCTATATACTGTTTCGCTGTGAAGTTCATAGCTTGAACGACGGAAGAACCAGAAACTCTTCTGCGAGCCATCTGACAGTTCAGAAGAAGGAGAAGAAAAGTTTTTTTATTGAAAAGGAAGGATTTTGTAGCAAGGGTTTGCCAAAGTAAAATCTTAGACGTAGTGAATGATGGTGGTGAAACCTACTCAAAAAGGTTTATATTGTTGGAAGAATTTGAACGGTCAAAAGATACAACTTTTGGGGAGAAGAGAGGAATATGGGGAAAACTTTGAAAAGTCATACCTCAAAGTAACGATTCTTTAAATATTTCAAAATTAAAAAGTGTTAATATTAAATATTGGCACTCTTTCAGGAGGGGATATGATATATATAAAATATTTCATTCCTTAGAAATCCTTAAAGACTTAAAACCAGATCGGGTTAAGGATCCCGATCAAGTCAGAAAACCTGATAAGGTCTGAAAACCCGATGGGGTTAAGAAACCCGATATGGCCAAAAAACCTAATGGAATTATAAATCCTGAAGGAATCCATTAAATTGGTTATTTAATTCATGACCAGTTTCGACATATTTAATATTCAATTAATAATCCAATATTATTAGAATTTAATATGTTTCGAGCCAAGAGCTATTCCTCATATTTAAATTAGGGGAGCCAAGTGTTATTTCCTCATATTAAAATGAGGGCAATTACAACTGCCACATGAGGGCACGTGGTCATGGAATGCTAAATAAATTCATAACCACCCCCAATAACGAACTTTGTTGGATTTGACACTTCTACAAGCAAAAGAAGATATGTAGGCGGCAAAACAATCTTGCTTCAAGCCACTCTACATATCATAATTTACCAAGCAAGATTGTAGATTATATAGTTGAAATGACTGACTAGATCGTCGAAGTTATCCTTAGGGCGACAGTCTACTCCGATGGTCTAATTTCCTTTCTGGTTGTTCCTATAGTCGCCATAGCAGTAGGGTGACTTGGGTATCCATTTTGACCCCATCACTCTGGCACCGTTTGTGGGAATGATAAAAAATATTCCCTAAAAAATATTCCCTGAAAAATTAAACTGTTATGGCACGAGAGCAACCCTCAAGACGAGGATATCCTCGAAGAACTGAATTACACATTGCAAAAACAATCCAAGAAGAACCTCCACAAGCGGTACCAAATGAAAACACAAATGAGTTTTCCGATTAAGTACTAGAATTGAACCTAGAACCAACCTGTTTTGGATCATCTAGGAGAGATGCATCATGAAAGACATGACATAGATCGTTTGACATCCAGATGATCCCAAGAACCATAGAGATCACGTGGGAGCCGTGTCACTTTACTCGAGCATTTACTAATGAGAATGGTAAATGTTTTGGAAGGTTTGATAGGAAGGAGGGATTATATATCCACTGGAAGAACCTGTCCCAAATGTGTTGGACCGAGAGAAGGTCCTTAAGAGATCCTGAACGAGAAGGAGTAGCAAGATCTACACAACAAAATTCCAGAGACCATTTCCATTTCAATGGAAATATGAGGAAAATCCTTGACAGGATCCGGAATAAGGAACTCAATCCAAAGTTCCACAAGACAATCTTTAAGCAGAAGAAAACAATGGCAGAAGGAACTCGCCTCCTGCTATCCTGAGAGAAACTCTACGAAATGGAAGAAACTATGACCTAAGGGATAAGTTTGATAGAGTAACAATATCTCGAAACCAACGTCAAAGAGAATAACGTCATGCGGATATCCCTGGCAAGAAAATCCCACACTAATATGATCAACTTGAACAAACAACAAGTAAACACACAAAAGTCCTAACAAGCAGAGGAAAAAAGCCACTTCATGCTAGTATTGAAGAGGTGGAAAGCCTAGATTCGCAAAAAGGAATAAACCTCGTAGAACAATCACCGTTTGTAGATGCAAATAGCTTAAAGAAAATGCCCCTTAAATTCAAGCCTTCTCAAATTGCCACAAAATATGATGAGATAACGAAGCCACAGCTCTACATAGATAAGTACGTCTCATACGTGAAAATGTTTGAATACCCAGATCATGTCAAGTGTAGAGCTTTTCGTTTCACCCTAACCCAGAAAGCTCAATCTTGGTTCAAGACACTACTAGCAGCAAACATCTCTTGTTGGAACCAACTCAAAGAACAATTTCTAAACAATTTACCAAAATAGCAAGAGGCTCGAGAAATAGTCAGCAAGCTCTCGAAGAGCATTGTTTCGACTCTCATTCGCTTTTTCAGTGAAACAAGTAACTAAAAGGCAGGGAAAATCTCAAGAAAAAAAAAAGAAACAAGAAGTGAGAAGTAAGAAAATAGGAAAAATCAACATATTTACTAATCCAAAGTTTTCAGCTTTAGTGGGGAAGAGTTTTTTCTCAATTTGCTCCAGTACTTTTGGACAAAGAGCAACCCAATCTCTCTCTCGAGTTGCGTCCTCAGGTCTAACAATGGAGGACCCAAAAGAAGAAGCACCGAAAAAGGCCATTGAAGTTGAAGGCACTTGCTAAAGTTTATAGTGAAAGAAAACAGAAGAGAAGGAGGAACTTCAGGGAGGCAAAGAGCTTCTAGAGTATTGCATAGTAAAACAAGGAAGTCAGAAGAGTAAAATGGTCCAATGAAGGAGGGAAATTGAAAGGTCAAATCTTTTCATATCCCAAAGATTTTAGCGGTGTTTGAGTTTTATAAGGAAGTTTCCAAAAGACGCCACTCCTTTTAATTGGTTGCCAGAAAGTAATGACAATACAGCTGTCAAATCAAGTAAGTTAAACAACACAGTTTTGACGATTGAGCTTCTAGCGAAATTCATGAGTCTCTGAACGAAAAGTTATAATGATTAAAGTCTCACCACTTCGCCTTCCAAGACATTCAAAGCTTAATGGTCGCTGAGCTCAAAGGGGAATAGTGATGGGCAAACGGGACTCGAAAGATCCGATCTAATTACCATGGAATTAACCCAAAGAGTAAAGAACGATCTGATCTATTCTCAAGTCCAGACATACGAAGATCTATAAACATACACAGATATGACCTCACAAAGGTCTTCTCACATGACCACGACCTCATATTATCTTAGTAAACCCCGCGACTTACGAATCTGGAGCTTATGGTAGAGATATAGGTCACTGAGAGCTTCTCAAGGTCGTGGGCCATTAATAAGGTCTCCAAAGAGCTCCATGAGACTCCTAGAGATCACAGAATGTCACCTTAATGATCACCAAAGCTTATTAAGGCAACTAAGCACATTCGTACAAAGAAACTCTCAAAAAGAAGATTAATTAAGATTGACTAGATATATTTCTTTCAATCAAATCAGATTTTACGGGATACATTTGATTTTTAATAAGACACGACTCCTAAACTCAAGGAAATTGATTGACTCATTCTAAATAAGATACCACCATCACGGATCAAAAGATAAGGAGAATACACTCAATCAAACACAACTATTATCTTTTTTAGTTCTATCTGGTGATTGACTTGATCGTCGAAATTATCTTAAGGGCGTCAGCCTGCTCCTTATGGTCCGATTTCTTTTTTGTTGTTCTTGTAGACGATATAGCAGTGGTGTGACCCATATGTTCATTTTGACCCAGCAATAAATATAATTGAAAGAAGGTAATACAATGTATAATTTGTTATCCTTCCAAATTAATACATAAATTTTAAAAAACTAAATAATACTTATGAGTAATTTTTACTATTTTCAAAATTAATTATATTTACAATAATAACTTTAATTGAATGACTAATATTTAATTAACTAAATCATATTATTAGTTCATATAATAATAATGAATCATGGATAACTATTAAATAAAAATAAAAATTTTAACCATAATATATTGATAATTTAAACAAACTTATAAATTATAATAAGTTAATACTATGTTTTTGTGTGGTTATATTTTAAAATATAATTTTTTAAATATGTAATTCACAAAAAATTACAACAGAACTCTTTATTGTCGTAAAGTGTTAATCTTTCTGGCCACTATAGGCAAAAAGAATCATACTTTATCCGAGAAGACTCGAATGAATAACTTGGCTTTATTCTTTTTTTATTTTTTGTCACAGTTTGATTGTTACACCGTATGTATATCATATATAATTAAAATAGATTTACAAATAATTTAAAACATTTACTTACATTTACTTTTAGTTGTTATTTACTCCTCATCGTGTTAAAAAAAATTAAATAAATGACAAAAACAAATAATATATTATTAATAAATATTAATAAAAAATATTATTATATAAATCTACATGTATATATTATTATATAAAATCTAATCTAATGGAAAATGCGATAGAGTAGAGTTCACTATCAAATATATCGTTAAATCTCTAATAATTAAAGTTATGGTCAATTATATATTTCTTTTTATAAAAAAAATTAATTTGATTTTGTATCCTTAGGATCTAGTTTATCCTTTTAGATATAGTTTTTAAAATTTATTTATAAAATGTAATTTTTTTATTAAAAATTTTATAATTTTTAAAATAAAAGATATATAATTAACTTAAATATTTACCGTTTGAAAATTTAATAATGTACTCTATGACATTATTCATGATCTAATATTTCTTTGTCTAGGTTTAAATGTCTTAATTTTTTTTATCTTGATTTGCAAATATTTTAATAAAAGACTTTGATTGAATCTATTTTTAATATTGTAATGGTTTTTGAATCTTCTATCACATTTTGTTACATTCTACCCTACTAATAATAAATATACATAAAGATTTTTATAAATATATTTTATTAATAAATCATCTTGATAAAATTTTAATTATAGTTCAAGAAATAGATATTTAGTTACGAAAAACTCAAAGGAAATAAGAATATATAATTCTGGAGTCTGAATTAAAAATCCTTTGAGATCCAAAAATTTAGATAAAATAAATATTATTTTTATATCATTAATCTATTACTGATTCGGATGAAAGGATATACATATGCAGTTACCTAACATTTTACATTTAGAAGGTCTTATAGTATCAATTAATTCAGAAATTTGAAAGAAAAAAAAAATATAAATAAATACTTATTTCAAATAATCTCCCATTATATTATATTATGCGTCACAGTAATTCAAGCCGAACATTTGTACCATATTCGTCTTGTGCATACAAAAGTCCCCTAATCTTTGACCTTCTAATAGTTGGGACTTCCAATGAACACTAAAATGCAACTTGTGCACATGGTTACTACTGGTAAAGTTTTTCAAAGGGATCCCAACTTGGAGCTTTGTTGTGTGCGTGTTTCTATAGTATTAAACATTGATTTCCATGTCTGCAATTATTCGTTGCAAACAAAATTTCTTTCGGGCATTAATATATGCATCCGGAAAAAGCTATGATGCGATTGGTCGGGAATACACGTGGTTTTTACTTTTTCATATTATTTCTTTACTAATAATCTTTACAATCCTAATTATAAGTCTTTTATAATTATTTTTTGAAATATTAAAGTATAGTTTATTTTCTAAAAATATCTTTGAAAAAGAAAGGATTTATGAAGAGAGAGAAGATAAGAATAATATTTAAAAAAATGAATTAGGTATTTGTTAAATTAAGGGTAATAATTTATAACAAAAGACAAAATAGAAAGGTTAAACAATTTATAATTAATGTCATTATATATATATATATAAATATATATATATTTAAGGTGATAAAGTTTTCAGGAAAGCCTCGTGAATCATGGCAATCTGCTCTCACTTTTTAATTAATTAAATACAAGGTGATAGTTGGTTTGTTTAGAATACCATTTATTAGCTTAATGACTTCTGAGGCCTCATTACACATGGTATAATAATGTGTGTAATCATTAATCTACATTATCATCTTCACTCATCTCATCTCTATAAGGAATTGTTTTTTATACTACATTATTATAACACGAGAGTGACCCAAAGCAGACAACATTTCTCCACTTGTCTCAGTGATCTACTATTTTATTTTTCTATTACTATCCAGATTTATTTTACGCACTTAACTCTTACGTTATATATTTATTTTCTTAAAATAATAATTTTTTTCCCGTTCTTAAACTAATAAAAACTTAGTAAATATATATTCTCTTAATATCAGTACTTATGTTAAACTAAACAAATATGATAAATTTTTTATTAGGGTGCTAGAAAGTTTTATATAAAAACTTACAAGAAGA
Organism: Echites panduratus; assembly: GCA_035221335.1. Classification (NCBI taxonomy): domain Eukaryota; kingdom Viridiplantae; phylum Streptophyta; class Magnoliopsida; order Gentianales; family Apocynaceae; genus Echites; species Echites panduratus. Next base: position 8,713 of record JAWZTD010022997.1, read on the forward strand.
TCTATGATTTAGATCTGATCTGATCTGCTTGTAATGGTAAAGAGAAGACCAATGACAAGTCCCAGACTTTGAAGCGTTTGGTCAGACAAGATGGATAAAACTGTCATGTTTTTTAAAATTGAATATTTTATTTTAATTTAAAGAAGTTTAAGATTTTTTTTATTTTTTTTTTATCTAATATAATTATTTTTAGAAAACTAACTAATTTTAGAGATAAATATTCAATTCGAACAACATATTATACATATCTTAAAAAATATCATTTAAATATATAATTGAGTGGTTAGAATCTATATAATAGTAAAAAAACATATTTTAAAAATAAAATTGATTATAAATATATAAAAATAATAATAATAAGAGTTAGGAAGCTTAGGTTCCCCCCCCCCCTCGTTCTTTTCCCTGTAAATTATAACTCAAAAACCTTTTCCATTATTTAATCTAAAAGCACTTTTCTAAAAATATTAACAAGTATAATGGAAGGCCAATTGGTTATAATATTAAAAACGTTTGAAGTGCCGCCAAGTGGTTTTTGAGACATTGCTGCGGCAAGGAGATAAAAGGATGAACAATATTTCAAAAATCACCGAAAATTAAAGAATGGATATTTGAAATTTGTTTAGAAAAATTTTCTCTAGTGCTATACATTGACTGATATTGTCTATTTAAGGACTGCTGCAGAAGTGAAGCTCTGCACTGGCACTCATGGCGAATACCAATCAGCCATTGTTAGGCACCACCAGCCCCACGAAGTATGATACTTCCCGTAGAACTCTCTATGCAACCCTTACTTTAGCTGCTATTGCTTTAGCTTGTATTACAGTCATAAACATCTACTCCAGTAATTCGTTGGGAGATCACTTCTGTAATCATGCCCTCGATCCATCATCATGTTTAGACGTGGTGTCCGAGGTTGCATCTGCTGGATTTCATCATTACAGCAATGTCTCGCTGCTGCTGAGAGTTCTGCAGAGGACCTCATCCTACATGCAAGAGACTATTGGATTGGCTAAGAGTAGTCACCGTAGAATTAATGATCAAAGAGAACAAGCAGCTCTAGCAGATTGCCTAGAGTTGATGGATTTGTCAATGGACAGACTCGTGGACTCTATGCTGGCTCTTGGAAACTGGACAGCCCTTTCTCATTCGGATGTCCACTCATGGCTTAGCAGTGTCCTCACCAATCATGTTACTTGTCTGGATGGGCTCAGTGGCCCTGCACGTCTCCTAATGGAGCCCATGATCAAAGACTTGGTAGCAAGAGCAAGAGCGTCCTTGGCTATGGTGGTTGCAATGGCACCAAAAGCTGAGGTTTTGCAACCACAAAATGGAGATTTTCCTTCGTGGGTTACCATTAAGGATCGGAGACTCTTGCAGTCTTCAGCAAGAAACATCAATGCCAATGTGGTGGTTGCCAAAGATGGTAGTGGCAAGTATAAAACTGTCCAAGAAGCTGTGACAGCAGCTCCAAATAATGCCAAGACGCGTTATGTTATCTATGTTAAGAAAGGAACATACAATGAAAATGTTGACATAGGCAAGTCTAAGAAAAATTTGATGCTTGTTGGTGACGGCATGGATGCAACCGTTATCACCGGTAGCTTAAATGTTGTTGATGGGTCAACCACCTTCAAATCTGCCACTGTTGGTAAAGCATTCTACTCTATATTGAACATATTGGTCAAAAATTTTCTTCTTTTCCTACATCCATATGTTACCTTATTTGTAGAAAAGACAAAATGCTCACTGAACTATATATATATATATATATTAGTTTCATCATGTATACAATTCATAAACATTGGCTCTTTTATGACATATCCCTGCAGCTGCTGTTGCCGATGGATTCATAGCCCAGGACATCGGGTTCCAGAACACTGCCGGACCACAGAAGCATCAAGCAGTCGCACTTCGAGTTGGAGCAGATCAGTCCGTCATAAACCGATGCAAAATAGATGCATTCCAAGACACACTCTACACCCACAGCCTCCGTCAGTTCTACAGAGATTGCTACATCACAGGCACAGTGGACTTCATCTTTGGTGATGCGGCAGTGGTTTTCCAGAATTCGAAACTGGTAGCCCGAAAGCCCATGAGTAACCAACAAAACATGGTAACAGCACAGGGTAGGACTGACCCCAATCAGAACACAGGAACTTCCATTCAAAATTGTGATGTGATTGCGAGTTCTGATCTTCAGCCTGTAAAGGGTTCCATTAAGACTTACTTGGGCCGACCATGGAAAGAGTACTCGAGAACTGTTTACTTGCAATCCAATATTGGTGACCACATTGATCCATCAGGATGGTCAATCTGGAGCGGTGATTTTGCTTTGAAAACTTTGTATTATGGAGAGTATATGAACAGAGGACCCGGTGCTGGTACTAGCAAAAGGGTGAAGTGGGCAGGGTACCACATAATAACAAATGCAGCTGAGGCCAGGAAATTCACGGTAGCTGAGTTGATACAGGGAGGAGCATGGTTGAAGAACACTGGAGTTGCCTTTACTGAGGGGTTGTGAGGTCCTTTTTTTTTAATGAACAATGTTATAATCATGAATAATGTAATGGTTTTCCAGTGCCATCTTTTCCCCTTTTTCTAGCGGAAAGGTTCTGTGTGTTAATGAACTTGAACGTTTGTGATCTACATGCTTCTTGCACTTCTTCATCCATTGTCGCTGCTGTACATAAATGCGCTCCCTTCTTCCAAGCCTGTTTTAGTTCAGTAAATTATGATCCTTTTTAAAATAAGATAGTACGAGCTCTGGATTCTAAAAATCAGAAAGGGTGGATAAACAGATGCCCTATCATGTTTGCATAAGGCAAGACTTAATATATTTATAAGACATTACCACTGATTCGATTCGATTGCACACCGATCCTAGAACATGACCTATATGGTCCCCCGTTGCAAAGAGATTCAAAGCCAGGCAGATCTCCATTGCATTAATGTAAATACTTTCGTTTTTTACATATATTTGATGTTTACTATAAGCTTAGTAAGTTCTAATGCTTACCATATGTAATTTCGCACACCAAACTTTTAATACCAGCTGCAAGCAAAAGAAAATAAGGGATAGGTCTCAAGCCCCCCGAAACACAAACAGATAAGTATAGTAAACCGGGGAGAAAAATCCCACTACTAAGATCTTAGAAGACGACCTAATAGTTGTCTATACATGGATAGGAATAATGTTTACAATGAAAATTAAGAGGCAACTTGGGCACATTTTTACGTATCTTTTTACCCCAGTCCCACTATTACTGAAGTACTATACACTTAAAAATTAGAATGTGAGACCTGTATTAATTGTAAATTTGATTTTTTTTTTCTAATAATTTGATCTTTCTACGTAATTGAATAAATTTAATTTTATAACACTTAATAAAAAATAAAAATAAAAACAGATTGAATTAAATTAACTTGCTTTTGAAAAATATAATTCTTTATACTGAATGGTACATTATTTACACGGATCAGTGAAAGAGACGACAGAGACCCGCCACCGTGACAAAGTTTCCTGGGCGGGCCTCGCGAATCGTGGCATTCTGTCTTACTCTTTGTATTTATTTAGTTATTATTTTAACCCCACTATGATAGGAATTGAATTGCTTAGTGTTTCACTATTATTTATTTATTTATTTCTTGCCTTAATCACTTTTGAGGATTCATTATATATACCAAATGTTTATGCTTTTTGCGCCATTATCATTGTCAAATAAAAAGACTCCCAAAATGAAGTATCCAGCTTGAGAAAGACCAAGATAACATATTAAAGATAATTCAAAATTTAAGTAATTTACGGAATTTGGGTCAAAGTATAGGTATAGAGGTGAAAAGTATTCAATTCAAGAACATACATGAGAACAAACTGAATTTTTTTTTTTTTAAAGTAGATTGTAATTTAATTATGTGGTTGGGCCTAAAGTCCACAACCATGTCCAAAATCAAAAGGTAACAAAATACATATGCATATCCAATTAACTTAATTTTAAATGGATTTTAATGTATATATGTCAAAGTGATACGAGACACATATTATAAAGTACTTCATTTTAAGTTTTTAACGGATCAAAATTAACAGTAAATTGTTAAGAAAATATAAATTTTTTATTAAAAAAATAAATTTTTTTTATAAACATAAGAACAAATTAAACCCTAAGAATACTTAAATTAAATTTTATTTTATTTTAAAAAAAAAAAGATAATTGATCATTAACTTTGATGATTAGTGATTTAATTGAAACATTATATAAGGTGTGTTTTATAACATTTTATGACATTTTCATATATACATATATATAAATATTTATAAATACATAAATACTATTATAAACAACGGAATTTAAATTATTTTGAGTTCCATTTAAGTTTCTAACTATCGAAGAAGTTAATAGTTGATTAGCTTTTTTTTAAGATAAAAAATAAATTTTTTGTAGAAATATTTTATAAAATAAACCTTAGAAGTAATTGATCAATTTTTATTATTTTTTATTAAAAAAAATAATTATCCTTTAACTTTGACCTTTAAAGATTTAACTCAAAATAATTTAAATTTATGTCTCAATATTTTCGTATATAAATATATTTATATATAGACTCAAAAACGAGAAACTTCGCACGCAGCATAAGAAACGTGAGAGGATCACTGTTGTCTGCAGCTTCTCTAATTCTCTCATGGTTAAGGTTCCTAATTTCAAAAATTTCACCAACCTTTCCTTTTTCTGAAGGTACTACTGCTGTTAATATGGACATATATATATATATAATTATACATATACATAATTGTTGTTATGTTAATAGAGTTTAAATTATTTAGAATTCCAATTA